>APFE031413989.1:91419-129449 GCA_000404065.3 Pinus taeda | reverse complement strand
GAACATTATCAACCATATTATCCGTTAACAGATGCAGTAACATAGAATAGATCATCACACATAAGGCACACACATGAACACCATGATATAAGGTGGAAACCCAATGCGGGAGAAAACCATCTGCTGCAAGTCATCTCAATATTCTTCTTTATAAGAAAATCCTTTTACAATATTTTGTACTGGTGCAACCTTATACCAGTACGGGAGCTACAACCCCCTTTGCTTTTGTAATAGCCGATCCATTTACTAGTACGCAGGCTACTACCTGCTACAATGCTCCAAAGATTTCCTTTAGCTCTTGTACTAGATTAGATACTAGTACGTAGGTGCTGACCTACAATCTTCTCTCCTCCAGGTACCACGTTTCATCAATTTTCATACTGGATACATTGAAGCACAACACATAATCTGAAGGCCACGTTTCAACCAATTTTCATACTGGACCCATCAATATCATTGAAGCACACAATTAATCAACACTAGCATTATCAAACTCTGAATCACCCAATACTGAATCACTGAACCCTGTCAACAAAAGCAATCACCAGAACACAGAGGAGAACCCTGAACTCTGCAACACTATTTAGAACCAACTGTATCATCAACATCATAGATTAAATGGTATACGCTACTTGGACGAACCAAACCCGCGTACATACGCGCTTTTACCAAAGCTAACCCGCGTACAGATCTATAAATATTCAATCATGAATTGTAGCGATTTCAACCTTAAGTTATACCCAGTTCAGAACATTACTTGCGTCAGTATACAGATCTAGAATAAACGTAATCAATCATATAGAGATAGTTCATTTCAAGCCATTTGATCCCGATCTATCCTTAGATCCCTTTCTCCATTAACTTGTGAGATCCCTCCTTAGCTTAGATCAAGCAACCCATAACCTGCAAACTGGATCTCATCCTTCATCAGATATTCAAGACTTTTTCCATACATTTGCCTAATGATCTTCTTCTCCTTTTATAGTCTTAGGCCTTGCTCAATACCATGGTCCAAAACCATAACAAACCAATACCATCAACTCAATACTAGGCATCAACACGTCTGTCGAGATGCCATGGTCCAAAAACCATAGGTTCAAATTCCAAGGACTAACCGCCACGGACCATAGGTAAGTTTTCCAAAATATGCGCGCTTTTCCTTGCATGAATGTGCGTGCATATGCATACGCGACTTTGTAACGACTAACTTGCGTGTATACACGGATCTGTCACGATGAACCTGCGTATATGTATTTTCTCTTCATTCTTGTGGTCTTGTTCATCAACTCCTTGCTGCTGACCTTCTGCACTTTGATTTGTCATCTGTGTGGTTTGCCATCAAGGACAACACTTGTCTCATAATGCCAACAATGTCCCCCTTTGGACTTGATGGCAAAGCTAACTTGTCACACTTAGATCTATCATCTGATTCCTTTTAGTTGTCCTGCATCCCATGCATTCAGTCACATCTGATATTTCATCTGTATATTCATCTAAGTATATGTAAGTGAGATGATCTTCTATGAGAGGGTTGCCATCAAGTACAACACATGCATCATAATGCCAACATTGTGGACAACATACTTTTCCTTTTCTGTTGTGTTTTCCATGTTCTTTTCTTTATCAGGACTTTTGTAAGGAACCGCATCTGCTTTGGAATTTACTACAACAGATCTATTTAAACTTTCTTTTGGAAAGGAGGAAAAAGATGGCTGATTGTTCGATCGTTCCAGGTCTGAAATGTCCTCTATGATGGGCTCTTTTGGGTTGAGGTCTGGCTCAACAGGGAGTTCTATGAGGGGAGAAGTATCCTTAGCTTTCTTGGGTTGTTTGGTATCTTTCAATTTGCTAGGTTCAGGTACATTGATTGTTCTATTTCTCAATTTTTATTGCTTATGAACCTCATAGACTGCTGCATCATAGCCTCTTTGAAATCAAATGATTCTCCAGACTTGGTTTGAAATTGATTTAAATTATGAGCCTCTTAATCCCCCTGTGTTAGGAAAATCTGTTGCTCAGTGTTTAAACCCATTAGATTAATTTGTGTGTCCTCTGTGGGCTCACTAGAGGTTGAGGCTTCAACATAATTCTCTTGAAATGGGGGTCTGATGTTCTGATCACGGCTAGTCCTTCCAGCAATAGGGTTTTGATTTTTTCTAAATTTTGGGCTTCTTGTTGTGTTACTTGGTTGCCCTTCCCAAGATGATTTCCTTTCAATAGTCTCCACTCTATCTCCTATTCTGTCCATACCTTTAATGATTGCATCTAGCTTTTGCTCAAATGCAGAAGGGTCTTCTTTGAAAGTTGTTATTCTTTCAGTTCTAGCCCGGTTTCGTTTAGCAATCAAGTTTGCCTCTACACTAACAACTATATTTTGCATGTCTGCTAAGCTTAATGGGGTCTTTCCCTCAGCTGATATGCCATGTCAGAATCGAATCCATCAGGGAATTTGATCAAGGCAAGGTCACGAGGAGGTCTAAGGTTCTGAGGAATGGCACTATAGAAATTATTGAACCTAGCACAATAGTCTTGAAAGGTTTCTTGTGGGCCCCTTTTCGAGTTATCATATTCAGTTAAAATGTGTAAAGGGTCTTTCTTCTTTTCCAATCTGTTTAAGAAGGATTGATAAAGGAACTTTGGATTTTCTATAGAATTTGCAGCAAGTTCTCTAAACCAGGTCCTCACATCACCAGTTAGACTTTGGACAAAGATTTTCATTCTCACATCATCATCATCAATTTCATAGTTCTCAAAATAATCTTGCATTTTCTTGGTGTGTTGTTGAGCTGTATAGGATCTAGTACCATCAAAGTAGGTGATTTTGCTTTGTTAGTCTTGAGGCATAGCCCCTAGATTGGCAAGCAACTGCAAAGGAGCATAACGGTTTGCCATATTTACAGGGATAAATGGGACAGCAGGAAGGAATAAGATGGCCGGAAGAGGGGGGACAATAGTGGGAATATGAGTAGTGGATGGGGGAGTGGAGAGGATACTTTGAGGTGTGGATGAGGAACTTGGAGAGGCTGTAGTATTGACAGAAAGGACTGCTACTCTCCCAAGGGTAAGCTCATATTTTGTAAGGTTTTGCTGAAGTATATCAAGGTCTAAATTAGTAGATTCTAGACTTTCTTGTTTCCTAAGGGTTTTGGGGATCAAGTTAGGATTTTCAAAGATAGCTTGAGGATTAGGATCTGGATTTGATCTGGTGTAACGAGTTTTCTTTCTTGGAGCCAACTTCTAAATCTGTTTTTGGTATTTTTCCTTTGAATATGTTTGAAACAGGGAGACTGATTACTTCTGATTCAGTTCCCCAGTGGAGTCACCAATAATGTTATCACTGAGGTTGTTCCCTAGCTCTATAAGGGAATACAACCAAGGTAACCACTAACCAATCTTTTAGCTGCAGATCCTAGCCAATCTGCAACCAGAGAGGGCTCTTTCTTTGTGATTTTAGATTTGTTTGATTGTATGTTAGGCTAGTTATGAAGCATAAGTTTTGTTTGGTGTTTGGAAGATGTCATTCAGTAGAACAAGGAAGTAACTTGAGAGAAGTTCAGACCATTGGGTTGATGGAGTCTAATGGAAATAAACCTCTGGGTATGGTTTCTTTCGTAATAGGAAATCTGCAAAGCAAGATAATTAAACATAGAACCATGTTCAGGCTGAAATAGGATGAAATGAAGTCAAGGAATGAAAGGAATCAAGAATCTTTCATTATGTTAACAGAGGGAAATTGTGTAAACATTATCAGGGAGCAACTAAGAATTCCTTGATGATATTTAGAGTGGAAGAACAAGGGAGACAAGAGCAGTCAAGAATTCTTGCCTATGCTAGTCCTGTGGAAAACATAAAAAACTACAGGAATTGAACACAGAGTACAACAAAGTAAATTCTGGGTTATCCTTTTTTCCTGTAACTTAGAACATGATACTCATATGATAAATAAAATATAAATATAGCAACACAAGAGTAAAGAAAACTTATTGATCCATGTATTAACATAAGAATTCTGCAATATATCCTTCTGCCATCGATTCCACAATCAGTAAATTCACCAACACAACATTCCAACAATGTTATTTTAGAAGAGTTCTCAAAATTTACAGAGCAAGTCCAGAACGATATTCATTAGCCAATAATAATACATCTCTTCAGAAAGTATTTATAAGAAGTTTACAAAATATCCCGTAGGAAAATATCAAGAAATGAATTTATCCATCTACTCTGGTAGGGGAAATAACTGACGTGGAAAACCACGAAGCAATAAATGAGGAAATAACTATGATGTACTCGCTACTTTAGGTGTCTTGTAATTGCTGACTTTTTGACTTAGATAGTCGGTTGATGGCTGCCTCTCTGATTTGCGTTCCTGATGTGTTGTCACTTGCCACTCGTGCTTGAGTTTTTTTCACCATTTTAGCACGAATTCCATCCTTGGTCGATTTGATTTTCTGATAGGAGACCCTTATATTACCATTTACTTGTAATGCAGACAATTTACAAAAAGGGAGAATCAAACTACCTTGGCAAGACCTCCAGCATGCTCTGCCACCATTGGTCTGTTGGTAATTGATGATTTTTCAATTTAATCAATGTCTCATCAGCTTCAGTGTAATTGTAATAATTTGGCTGGAATTCAAAGAGATGTGCTATCTCATGCTCAATAAAAAACAAACTTTCCAACTTATCATATAAACTTTGTCTAGAGGGAGGCACTGTCTCTTCTAAGCTGCTTGATGATGTTGTAATGTGATTGGTCACATAGGTATTTAAACTATGAGCATTCTGTTCCTGTTTTAACAGCCTCCCATTGCTAGTGACTAGGCTGGGTAAACCTTTGCTCTGTAATACTACAAATTTTTGTCTAAAGGCATCTACCTCTGTTTGCATTTCTTGACATTTTCTTTCTACAGTTTGAACAAAATTTCTCATAGTCAGCACGTTCTTAACTCTCAAAATAGTCTCTGTCCTGTTATGAATGTCTAGAGATGCTAATTTCTCACTAGTATGAGTATTCAAAAAATGAATCAATTGATTAGCCTACTCAGGCTTGTTTGCCAATAATACTCTGGCCTTTTGAGTTTTGTATTGAGGTACCCCTATCAATTCCATCTGGTCAAAAATAGTTTGTATTGTTGTCCATTGATCAGCAATAGATTAGCCAATCTTATCCCACAAAATGGTCTTGATTTCTGTTAGAGTTCTATGAAGAGTGAGGTCCTTCTCCAAGGCTTTTATTTTATTCTCTAAGGCCTTCACCTCACTTGTCTTCTCAGCTACAGTGATTTTTTATTTGTCATAACTTACCTCAATCTTGGCCAACTTTTCCTTGGCTTCTTTTAATTCTGCCATTTGGATTTCCAAAGCCTTTATTTCTTTCATCATCTCTTCCATGCTGAAGCTGGCATCTTGTATTGTTGTTGCTGTAGTTGCTACTGAAGTCTAGGTACCCGCTATTGATGCTGGATCAGTAGGAGGGGCTGTTATGGTGACTGTTAGAGGAAGATCTGTGAGAGTTGGAGCTGTTTGAGCTGGCTGAGAGGCCAACTCCTCCTATTTTCCTTGTAGTGCTCCTTCCAAAGCTTTCTCTGTATCCAGCAATCTTTGATTCATCCTCACTAATAAATTGACCACATCCTCCTCTTCTTTTTGCTGTGCCACCTCTGTGGTCTGAGGGTGGATTGTAGCTGGCAATTTAAGTTGTCTTCTCAAGGCTTCTATGTCTTCCTCCTTCTTTCTTATTAAGGTCTGTGCGCCTTTGGGATCCTTGGGATCATGTCCCAATTCTATGATAATCTCTATCAAGGATTGTATCCTATTATCCTTGGCTAATGAGGAGGCCTTTTCCAGCTCCAATTGGGTAGAAGTGTTATACAATGAGTTACACAGTTTATGAGCCATTAATGCTTTGTTTTCCAAGGTGTAGTATACCGTTTCTCTAGCCTGTTTGTGTAACTCAATCTGGTCTATTGGGTAGATGTCTTTAGCAAGAACCTCCAGATTGGGCCTACTGTAATCAAAAACTGACTGTGGCTGCTGTATGGTGGGCCTGAAGTGACTAAGGGTCATCTTCCCTACTTGAATATCATAGGCTACCATTAGCCATTGTTGATTGGTGGGAGCCATTCTCAACAATTGGTTATATAGCTGAAACCTCACTGGTTCATTTCTAGCCTTGATTTCTGTGAATGGTCTCTTGATATCAGAGCCTTGCTTGCTCTATTGCTTGGTGGATGTAACCTCCACACTAGGTTGTCTCTCTTGCTCCTGCTGAAATGAGCTAGTAGATGTTTCCAAAAATGGAGGGATCTGCTGTTCAGATGTTCCCTCACCCCTAAGGTTTCCTGTTGTTTCCTCTCTAAACTCTTCCTTAAAGAAGGGGTTCAGCCTTTGCCTCTTCTCACCTTGCTGATTTGTCGATGCCTCTGTGGGTGTGTCTTCTGGTCTGTCCCTTTTTTTGGCTCCTTCCTCATTATGAGGGGTTTGTAGCACAGGGATCTCTGCTGCCTTTGCTTGTGTTGAAGGGCCTTGTTCTTGAACCTTTTCCTGGGCTATAGATGGTTATTCTGCTGTTGTATTTTTCTGCTCTGAATGATGTACTTCTTTGCCTTTTCCTGCAGGTGGAGTGGTTTCTTGCACAGGTTGTTGTGAAGGTGTAGCAGATGATGTGCTCGTTCCAATATGTTGAGGCAGTGTGAAAGGGACCTCTACAAAATAATCTAGGTCAATTCTCTTCTCAAAGTATTTCATTTATTTTTCTAATCTTTCTTGTTCAGTGAGATCCTCAACTATTGTGCCCTCTACCCATTCCTGTCGATTAGCATATTGTTCAATTTGAGGGATTGGCTGGTGCACATATCCTGAAAGCTTGTTTTTGACTCTTCTAAAGCTTATGAAGTGTTCAGGGTCATATGGTGCCCAATAAAAACTTTGTTTTAGCATAAGTTCATCTCTTAGCATCTTGTCTGCATCATTCCAGGCTTCTTCCCTCTTATTGAAGACAAAAGGACCCAATTGATGTCTTATCTTGAGCTATGCCTTTTTGTTTTTGCCATGGAAATGAGTCAAATCTGCACTACTAAATTGCCTAAAATATTCCAAGGCAAAGAGTCTCATGGGGACATATTTTGGCAACTTGTGGGGGGATAATTCACAACCATAAATCCTGATCACTGTATGGTTTTGGTAGAAATACTAGTCACCAATGCTGTAGGCCCTAGAAAGATGTAAAATTCTTTGCATTTGAGCAGTAAGCTTACCAGGAGGAGTCATCATCAACATGGAAGTGGCTGGGTAAATGAACATGTCAATGAACTCACAATATGTATAAGGTGAGAGGTGAACTTCATGGAAAACTGAGGTCCAGAAAATGACAGATCTCCTCTCTCCTTTGGAGTCTAGTTTCTTAAGAGGAACTTGGAAACTATTAGGATGATAGTACAACAATAGATGATATATGTAGGATGTATACTTGAACACTCTTTCTCTCTCCAAAATCATAAATTTCTCATGGATTTTATTTGGTGGCATAGTCATACATGACAGCAGGGGGCTGTCTTGGAGTGAAAATGGACATCAATACAAACACAGTTTCATCAACAAACTCCTTGGTTTTGCATCCTAGAATGTAGGATATCATGTCTATTAGGAGTTTCCCTATCTCATTGAATGAGACTTGATGATAAGGAGGAGGATGATCAGGCTAGCACTGTGGTAGCATAAACAACTGACCTAGTCTTGTTATTTCTGAGCTAGGCAACTTTGCACCTTGATCAAGCAGGAGTTTCATGGTGAGAGGAACCAGAGGCTGAGTTGGCTCAAAGTTCAACATCTCATTTATGGACTGAGGAGTAATATAGAACAGTACAGATCCAGATGGAGTCAGGATTTCTCTTTGTGTGGGATCATAGTTTGCACAACATAAATGAATGAAATGAGGCACCACATTCACTGAAGGGAGATAATAGATAGGCATATTGGATTCCCAGATTCTCAGGACATCAGTGTTGCTTCTATGGCTATTTCTAAATTTACAAAAGGTTTTCAGGTGAGACTTGAGACCCATCATATCCTTAATCTGGAAGTCCCTATCTGCGAGAGGTAACCATTCCAAGTCCTTATCTGGTGCATTCAAGGGTGCAATGTTAAGAGCCACTGGAGCCTCCATGCTTCAACTTTTTGTGTTTTTATTGGAATGTAGGTTGATGAAAATGAGAATTTGGGGGTTGCCCCAAATCCCAATTCCTTTTAAAATCTCTATCGTGGGCCTATGGTTTATGGGCCCACAAGATCCAACAAAAGCATTTTCGGCTTTGAACCTTTTATAAATGAGGATCCTCATTAAAATCAAGCATCTAAATTTACTAACCAAAGCATGCAATCAAAACCCGCTGCCACAAGTATGCATCCGCTAAAACCATGGGATTTCTGTCTGAAATCAAGTCTTTAAGAGTCCCTAGAAAACCTCGATCTTCCACCAATTCAACATTCGCATCATAAAACTCAATATACCCAACACCTTTTTACCGCCTGGAATTATAGTCCATTATGAGCCTCACATCACGTACCTTTCCATCTCTTGAGAAAACTCATATACGTTTCTTTCATCCGCCTTCAAGCATATCTGATAAGCGAACACTGTCCTCTGATCTCCCTTCTCCGTTCTCGAACATGATAAGTCTCTTCCGCCTCTGAAAAATATGTAGGAGCTAGCATGAAGGCTTGAAGGGCGAATGAGCTGGATAGGCCGAGGTATCGTGGCCACACAATTATCCCAAGCCATTGTCAAACTGAGTGACTACCGTAAGATTCCATCGAAACAAGCTTTAATTGCGCCAATGGTGTAAAATCGTCTATATACTAAATTTTGTTGACTGAGAGGTCGAGGTCCCGAAGAGATTCCAGTCGTGCTTCTACCAGATATTCCAAACCCCCAGCTATTCGATTGTTGCTCAAAATAAGCTTATGGAGATGTAGCAGGTGAGGAAAATCAACTAGAGAAGAAACTTCGACATCCGCACTTCATACATAACGTTTAAACAATAACCAATTAACAGAACAATTACAACAATTCAATTCGCCATTGATCCTGCAAGTGATCAATGTCGATTGACAAGTTCACAACACGAGTTAAGCCAATTATGAAACATACATAAACTTATAAATGGGCACAGCATACACTAAAACCAGGTTTATATATATATATCACAAAACAATTACAAAATTAAGGCATTTCAGCCTTAAAATGAGCTCATGCTTGGCTACATCTTGCCCACTCAATATTTTCCTCACAAAGTAAGATACCTCACACTCTATCACACTATACATTTATAAGATACATTGGAAGGATCGATAAGATCTTCTCCTAGTTTTTTTTACAATGGAAGCTCTCCAAAAGCGTGCATGGCTGTTAACAACTGCTTTAAATCCACTTTAAATCTGCTTTCCTGCTTTAAAACAGGGTTTTCTCTACTCTAATCCTCTAGTCCAGGTTTGCTCGCTTAGTTGCTGGGCGCTCCCGCATCATAGGTTTATGCAACAACAAAAAATAGAACTTTGGCTCTGAGGCTTTTGTGAGGAAATTGTAGACTGAGTGTTATCTTGTTGTCACCTCACTCGGTAACATTCATGGTAGAAAAGATGAATTTTGCAGAGCGTAGTGGGGAAGCTGGATAAAACAGTGGAAATGGCGCTCCTTTTGCAGGTGATTTGGTAGATTTAACTCAATATGTGAGCATTTTTGGATTCTTTTTGCAGAGGGAAACTATAGACAGGTGGCTTGGAAAGAACACCTTGGTAAGTTCTTGTTTTTGTCACCTCACTGTGTTTTTATCTAGGGTTATAAAATGACTTTGTTGGATTTGTGAGTGGAATTCAGGGAAAATGAGCTTGAATTTCAGCTCAACGGGCAAGTTGGCAGAGGGAACGACAGTTGACAGGGTTACTTTCGAACCAATTGGTATAGTGGTGACTACAGTGTAAAGGTACAGAGGTAGCACTGTGATTTTGGGTAGAATTCTGGTTATCTAGGCGATTTTAGCATAAAAACTTGGAGAAACAGGGTTTATGAGTGAATTCCGGGTAAATACGTGTTATATGGACATCTCGTGCGAAGTGCAGTTGCAGACTGAGCTGAGGAGGCCGGGTTTGCAGAGTGAATTTGCCTAGGAGGTGGACTGTAATGCTGGCGTTGAATTGGACATAATTTACATGCACAGGGTGCGAAAGTCAACCAAATAGAAATGAACAAAAACAATTGATTTCCCGAGTTTTTAACAAAATTTGGAATTTTCGTGCTTTTGGTGCTTTTTGGGGATGATGTCGGCATGACGTAGATTTTGTCTGGTAGTGGAGTACGGAGGGTGACGTTGTCGCTGACATGGAGGATCACATGCCGGACACGACGGATGAATAGTAGCGCAGGTGATGACGTGGTGTTGACGGGATGGTGACGCAGGCAGCAGGACAAATGGTAGTTTATGGTTTCCATCGGACCACCTTTGGTATGGGGGCGGTTTATGTCAGAGCGGGCCCGATGCAATGAAAATGCGACGGGTGTCCCCGGGTAAGGCAGGAATACTGCCGTCCATTGGGTACTATCGACTGGACATCGAGGTGCCTTCGATATCAACGAGGGCCGTTGGATGTGAAGAGCGCGATCCAACGGTTCACGAGAAGGTAAGGTGTCAGAGGTTTATGAAAGGAGCGCGTGTGATATTTCAATGTTTTTATAATGTTTGGGGGGTTAAGAACTTTGGGTTATCGGGGTATGCAGATATGGTTTTTTAATTAACCAAATGTTAATTAAAAGCCAGCTTATTGCACGACGGATTTGTGGTTTTTTGTTTGACCAAAGGTCTAACAAATCCCGGCGGAACACGTGGTGGGTTGTCATTGGGCCCAGGTGGACCAATGACTTCGAGGAAATTTTAAAACATAGCCATATTAGGCGGGGGGTGGGATATGTATAATGTTTTTTTGGGTTTTCTTTTTTTATATAGTAGGGGTAGGGAAACTTTATATAGGAGTTATTTAATAAAGTTAGGGTGTTAATATGACAAATGATAAGGAAATGCTAAGTTTATAAGGCAAAACTTAGATTTTTTAGGAAATGAAAGGGAAATGGGATGATTATGTTTACACAAGAAATGTGGCTTGTCTTGACCAAGTAAACACAACATTTTACTTGGCAATTCTCAAAAATGAAATGAATTAGGACCATTGAGAAAATCCCAATGTCCCTAGGGATGTTAGTGAAGGTTCTGGGGAAATGAGAGGGGAAGTCAGTCATGCTCCACTGAACTGTAGCCACTTTTCCATGATGTTTGTGATACTCATTAGAACTGAACATCGCCCTCCTTCTGCAACACTAGAATTATCTACCTACCCAACCTAAAACATCTAACATTTTTTCTTCCTTTGATTGGGTGCATTTGAACTAGCAAACCCTACTTTTCCTCTTTCCTTTTGGCTACCCTCCTATCTACATCTATCCTTATCTCTACCAAGGGCTCAGATTGAGCAGTTAGGCCCTTTAATTCTCTATCTCATCTAGTGATCTGCCAAGCTTGAACTGTTTGAGCAGATCTTATTCTCTATTCTAAAACAAGAAATTAAACATGATTTAGCGAGGGTTAAACTATCTCACTATTCATCAATTGTGAGAAAGTCAGTGATTGCACTTTTTGAACTTGCTATACAACATGTAATACAGTAGTAGCATTTTAACAAGCCACTTCCCTCGTCTTTCTTTGGGATTCCTTTCCTTTTCTTGAATTTTTTATTTATTGATAATATGGAACCTTTGCAGCATGGAAAGGATGATCATATTTGGTATTTCCATAGTCAATCATGAAAAATGACACCTATTGGTATAGGAACCTAACATGTTCCTTTATTTTCTTCTTTTCCATGGTTCCTTTATTTTTTGTTTATGCTAGATTGGTTATAGGTATACACATAAAGCTTACTTAGTAATCTCTTTTTGTTTGTAGTCTATTTGTTAGAGGCCTCAACTTCCCATGATTTTCATATCTACTTCACAAGCTTGGAGGTAGCTACAATTCATTCCTTTACTCGTAATTAACCTTCCCCTTGTTGAAAAGTCTTCTATTGTGTTATGCTATACATTAATTATAATTGAGAGTTTTAATATGACATTTTTGAGCATCCTATGGATCTGAACTCGAAGTGTTTTGGGGGTTTTTTGTGGTCTCATATTTTAAACCCTAGATCTGTTCCTATTGTTTTATTTTTGTTTCTTGTAGCTACTATTTACTAGAGGGTTATACATAGACTAAACCCTAGATTAGTTCTATTGTTTTATTTTAGTTTCTTCTAGCTACCATTTGCTAAAAGGTTATGCATAGATTAAACCCTATGCTGATTCTTGTTGTTTTATTTTAGTTTCTTGTCCCTTCTATTTACTACAAGGTTGTTAATTATAAGCACTAAACCCATTTTCTATTTTATAAGAAGTGAAAGTTTTCTTCAAATTTCACTTTAGTTGTAGCCACAAAGCTTAGTGATGTTTTCTTTTGGTTAATAGTCCTATGTGGTATTAGTGATGTTTTCTTTTGGTTAATAGTCCTATGTGGTACTACTACAATTTTTCACTGAATAAGTTTATATATGTATTTGTTTTTCAGTAGAATAAGATTTATGTACATATGTTTTTTTTCATTTTAATGGACAATATGTTGTGCTCTATCCGTGAGGTTAAATCCTTGTACTATTCTTAAATTTAAAAAAATTAGTGAGATACTCTGTTACTAATTTTTTATATTTTATGTCCTAGATGCTTAGCATTTGAAAGCAACTCAATTTTTACTAGACACCTCCCTTCACACATTCTAAATTCGAGAGGACCCTCATACTATTCTTTTTGGAATTGTTAAAAAATTAGTGAGATGCTTACTTGTTATTATTCTTTTATATTTTATGTCTTAGCTACTTACGATTTTAAGGCAACTCAATTTTTACTAGACACCTAGCTTCACACATTAGAAATTCAAGAGGAATTATGAGATATGGTATGTTCAAATTTCTCATGTTGTTATTTGTTTTTTTGATGGTAATGTCTCTAAATTCAAGCAAGATTTTGAGAGACCCATTTTCAAATTGTAGCTAGGGAAAAACAAAAAGGCTACACTTAATTATGCTAGATTTCTTTCCTCATGTCGAAGTAAAAGCTTGAAATTTATAAATGTTTGCTAAAAGTTGTAGTGGTTGACTTCAAAAAGCTCAAATTAAATATATTTGGTCCAACTCTTAAAATGGATGAAATTAGCTTGAAATTTGAAATTTATGTCCAATTGAAATTGCTTGTCTTTTTTCTTTGTTTTTTTTTGGAAACTCTGTAAAGCTTGGGATGAAATTTTCAGTCAACCCTGCCAAACACATAAAACTCATTGTATTTTCTCTCTTTGGTGCCAAAGACATAAAACTCATTGTATTTTCTCTCTTTGGTGAGAAAATTTGTCACTTTGGATTTTTTTTTTTTTGTAAAGTTTGCAAAAAAAGGAAAAGATTTAAGTTTTTGCTAAACAATTTTTTATAAAAAAATAAAATAGAATATCACTCTACACATTCATCTTACATTATTTTTGCTAATGGAGTCTCTATTATATAGTTATTTTATTTGTCCACTTTGTGGTGAATATTTTTCATAGATGCTTAGTGTTGTTCCCCATGTTTTTGATGATATTTTTACTGAGTGCCCCTTTGGTGACCAAGTTTATATTCCTTTCTTGAAACTTATGATGTTAAGGTCTATTTCTTCTCTTCTTTAGAGGAAGTGAAACTCTTTTGAAGACCACCATATAATTTTTAGTTATCTGGTCATTTTTCAAAGAACTATAGTTGGATGGGAGGTATGAAATTAACTTGGGTGTGATTGGTGGCTATCATTTTTTGTTTACACTGCCCAGATAGCCTAAACCATGAATTATGCACACACGAATAGTGAATTATAGAAACTTTGATTTTCATTAATACTAAACCTCTTGCTTGCTTGTATTGGGAAAATAACTACAACCATGGATCTCCCAAATAAATAAATAAATAAAAACTACCAGTGGTATTGAAAAATAGGGGACTAAAGGGGCCTAGATCCATCTTAACTCACTATCACCAAACATGAGAGGACAAAATCACTTCAAAAGAGATTTGGTAAGTGATTTTGGTGCCCTTTGTATATCAAAAGTTAAGATGGATGTAGGATGTAGGCTTGCTGGGTTATTAAAAGAAACATAACCCATCCAAAACAAAGTATTTTGTATTTTCTTATGTAGTGAAATGCATGATATACCTAAAAGGAACCAAACTAGAGTGCCTTTGGGGAAGGAGATGGCTAGTTAAAATGGTAGTAGATGTTGATATGCCACGACTTTAGGGTACATAGGCATTTCTTCTAGATAAATATTTTCATAAATAATTTTGTTTCTTCATTTATTTATTTTGCAAGCAACCCCAAACTAACATCTGGTAATGTTTCTAGGTCATAAATAATGGCATGTCTATTTTTCTTCTTCCTTTTATTCTAATTTTTTTTCTATATTAATGTCAAGGTAATGTAAAAAGTGATAGATACATATTGAAAGTTGATAAAATGCCATGTATTAAATATATTTTCCTCTATATGCAAGATATAACAAAACTTATGTTAACTTCAATATCTTAATATTTTTTTTTCATTAAATCTTGGATTACAAGGATCACCCCACAACAATAATACTATAATTACGTTTTGATTTGGGAATTTGTGTTTTAAATAAGGTAATTTTATGGTATTTAAAATATGAATATATTAAAAGAAAAGAAACTTTTCAACAATTGAATTCATATTTGTAGTTTTATTTATACTTATATTTTTCAAGCATATATTTAATATTTTAAGTAAAGATAAGTACCTTTTTCAAGTTTTAAAGAGGGAAATTTGGTTTCACTCGATATTGACCAACATCCCCAACATCATTATACATTTTTAAATTCTATTCTAGGTTATGAAAATTCCACTTTTCTAGTGGATACTGAACCTAACATCAAGGACACAATCTAATGAGGTCCATATGATATGGCTTTAAATATAATTGATCTACATTTTGGAGTTTTATGTGGCGTTCGTTTGTTAAGCAAACTTCTAGGTATTTGTTAGAATGATGAGTTTGAGTTCTACAAGTCCAAAATGTAGAAAAGTTATACAAGTCATGTGACATGATTTCATATGTATGTGTCCTTGAAGTTAGCTTGAATGTCTAGTCAAATTATTCATTTTTTCTTAATTAAGCTAGTGTACTTTGTAGAAATTTATAATAATAATGTTGATATTAATATCTATTGAAATAAAATCAATTTGTAATTGAAAAATATGAAAATCACTTTAAATATCTTTTAAATTAATAATTTCCATCCTATTACCTCTTATTAATAATTTACTTATTACCTCTTATTAATTTACTTATTTCGAAGACTTTATTTTAATAATTTCCAACTTATTAACTTTTATTAATAATTTTCTTTCTGTAAAACCGTATTTTACCGACTCATTTAGGGTTGCTGCTGCCTCCTTGATTGCTTTCTGCTGCCTCCTTGATTGTTTTCTTGTTTGCATGAAGATAGTATTTTGCAATTACAATAATTGTTGTGCCTCAAGAGGACAATATTTTACAATTATATAATAACTGTTGTGCCCCCTCAGGAAGGATATCATAAATACAAGTTGGAATGACTAATCTGTGTGGTGAGATGTTTATAGCGAGTAATGATTCCGGAGAAGCTTCCACTGAAAATAAAGCGTTAGTAGTAGTGGCAATTCGTGAGTAGCTTCCTCGTCTTGTTATTCGTAATTGCTGAATATGTAAAGGTTTGTTTTATAGGTTTAAATGTTGTTTTGGTTGTAACATATTTCCTTTGCTTTAAATACTCGTCGTATCATTTCTCTATATGGAACATCTTTATCCTAATCCGTCCAGGTTTTAAATAAACTCATGTGGTCGTTTCTCTGCATATATTTTTACAAATATTTCTTTTTGTCATTGTAAATGTCGTTTCTCTGTTTATGTTTCTAATTGAAATTAATTATTAGTTTTATATAATTTGATACATTAACACAATCCAATGTAGTTGATATAAATAGATAAATATACATCAATTACATTAATAATTAAAATATGCATGGTAACAATTTAATACTAATATTAATATTGATATTAATTAATATATAATTATGACTCTGCAAGTAGTATTATAATAGACATTCCATTATCATATTTAAATCATTTTAATTATTATTATAATAGGCCAAGGCTAATTTATATACTAAATATATTCCTTCACTAGAATCTAGCTATATAATTTCATTAAAAAATGTGACTTTTTGTTGTTTAAATTTATTTTTTTAATGGATAAATGAATTCAACACAGTGAAAAACAAGCAGGCACTCAAAATCTAAAGATTAAACCACTTAAACTCAAGTTGTTTTAAAATGTCAACCAAATTTTGTCTAAAATTAACCTAAAAAATGTCATCAAAGAATCTATTTGCTCTATAATTTAGACTACTTCTGTTATAATATGGCATAGTCTAACTTATTAACTAAATTCATTTTTTTTACTACATTTTTCTTCTCTTTTAAGCAAAATCAAGGAGAGATTTTTCAAAGCTCTAGTTTAATTTGTTTAATCTCAAGAATTAGAGTCACCCATGGACTTTTCAGGGTGTCTAATCCATTTTTGTATTTAAAAATCAATTTTAAACAAAAAAAAACATAACACTCTTTCTTCAAATTGTTTCACTATACTCCTACGAAAAGCTCCATTAGACTAAGCCTTATAATATTATATTAATATTAATGTATTCGTCATAATGTCACAATATTAAAACTTATATTAAATCCAATATTACAAACCCTAATATTAGAAAATACAAAACAAGATGTTGTAACTTAATTTTTAACTTTCTGACTAAGTCAAATTACATAATAATCAATAATTAAATAAATATTAAATTAAAGAAAAACATTAAAGTAATGTAATGTAAACCTTTTAAATGAGGCAAAAAAGTAAATTAGCACTATAAACACAAAATAATAAAAATAAAAAATGGCCCATGTTATTGATAACCTTTGGTATGCACGTGGAATATAACATATTGAAAGCTCAAAATTATATCATGCTAGATCCATCCTATGGATCTACTAAGAAGCTCACATAGGGATCAAATCTCTTAATATGCTAGTGAAAAGAGATTTGATCTCTCTAAACACTTAGTATATTTAGTGTTAAGATGGATGTAGGGTGGTTTAATTTCCCACTTTAAATAGGTCATATTCCATGTGAGTACTATGAATAAATACCATGGGGCATTTCCATTTCTTTCTTTTTTTTATTTTTTTATTTACTTTCCCTATTTTAAAATGTTTCATTACATTATAAATATTTTATTTAATTTAAATTTATTTTATTTAATGTAATTTGAGCTTAGTGAAAGGTTAAAATCACTGCTACAACATTTATATCACACTAAATTCATATATTATCCTAAATAATATTGAAGTCATATTAAAATCCATATCAAATTTAAAACATAAACATTAATACATGTGGTTCATAATATTATAAAACTATAATATTAAAAACCCTAAGTTTATAAACCTTAATATTAGAAACCTTAATATTAAAACTCAATTTTGATATGAAACTTGAATAAATTGCAATGTAATGTAAGATTGCAACACAATTTGTGAGATTATTTTTTGAGACTAGAAAATGTCTACTACAATGTGATGTTGGCTAGATTTTGTATCATTATACCATCACAACATTAACCATAATATTCAAAGAAATATTATAAACCCTAACATTATAAAAGCCAATATTATGAACCCTAACACTAATATTATAAATCCATTATTAAAACCCATAATAATAAACCCAACAATAAATACTAATATTAAACTCATTATTATAACCCCAAATAATATAGGCTAATACTATAAACCCTAATATTAAACCCCAATTTTGTAATGTCTTAATGCTACATTGAATAAATTGAAATCTAATGTAACATTCTCACAACGGTTGTCATAATGGGACATTAGACAGATTTATGCACCACCATAACATCACAATATTAAAACCTAATACTAAATGAAATATTATGAAAGAGAATTTTATAAACTCTAATATCAATATATTAAACCTTATTACACCCTTCAATTATAAACCCTAAGATTAATATTAAACCCTAGCATTAATATTGTAAGCCTTAGAATTAATATTAAACCATAGTATTAATATCATAAACCTTAGGATTAATATCATAAGTGATAATATTAAATCAAATATTATGAATCGTAAGGATCAATATTAAACTTAGTATCATAAACTATTAAGTTATAAATCATAATTTGATTATATTAAACCCTAGGATTATAAACTGTGTGATTAATATTGTAAACCCTAACACTCACATTATAAATGGTCACATAAATTTTATAAACCCTAAGATTGTAAACCATAAGTTTAATATTCTAAACCACAAGTTTGATATATTAAATGGTCACATTAATATTATAAAGCATAAGATTAATATTATAAAGTAAAATAGTGATATTAAACCCTAGGATTAATACTATATAACACCTTATATATATTTATCCTGAGATTAACATTAATATATGGTTTACCATTGTTGATCATGGTTCAACTTGGTTGACAATTCTAACATTGCAAATGTTGGATGGCCTTATTTGACCATGGTTATCATGGTTGACCATTCTAAAAGATCCATATCATTTACTTGCCATGGAGAGTTAGGAATCTATTTATTCAGGAAATGGTTTATCATTGGTTCTAATATTTTATCACTAGCTTTCATTAGGCTCTTGTAACACTTTCTTGATTCACACAAAAGGAATAATTAATAGAAAATGTCAATGGATTGCTATCAAAACGCACTCAAAGAAATCTATGAAACTAATGGGTTTGAATTTGTATATCTCCATCAAATCACTCAAGTGGAATTAATTTAAACCATTGATAAAAAAAATTCATTCATCTAAAGGATGTTTTTCCCGATCTTTTCCATCAAATTATATATTGAATTATATGGTCGATTAACTCTGAGTGGAAGACCTACTTGGAAGCTAACTTACATTGTAATTGGAGGATCAATTTCATAGTGAGAAGATCGTGGATAGTGAAGTATCTCTTTGTGGTCAAGGAGATAAAGTACTTTCCACGTGTCAAGGAAAACAAGTATTGAAAGGGTTGAAGTAGAAGGGCGTTGTATATTTTTCCATGTCTTCGCATTAGGTGGATTTCAAATAGGAAGTAGTAGATTGCATGCCCTAGCTTGTATACTATGTGAACTAGCTGTACTAGTGATCACATGCCGTGACCCCTCTTATGGGAAGCCAATGATTATTTTATTGATGGATTAATAAAATAATCTGGGTTTGGGTTCAAATATATATATGCACTTAATTAATTTCACTCCTCAAGATTTTTTGTTATGCAAAGCTATCCCTTCCTAATGTGTTTTTGTGTGTGATTAGCCTCACACTAGATTTAGGCCATAAGGAAAATTAAACGTCTACCACCATGGATAGCTTTCCTATCAAACTACCATGGAATTCACAACAAAAAATGAGAAAAATCGATATCCCCCTCATAGAAAAAGTATTCATGCTCAATTATAGAAATCTAATAATGTGCCTTACATTATTCATTGAATAGTTTTTGCTAACTTTCTTACAATGATGAAACTTTGTAAGGGGTGGGATGTGGATTTATTTTTAAATATAGATTCTCTACCATCTTCATATAAACAATATTATCTATGGTACCACTATCAATTACAATGGTACAACACTTACCTCTTGACTTGCGCATGGTTTCAAGAAAAACTTCCTCTCTGAGTTAGTTCTTTAGTTTCTTTTTCTAGGTTAATTAAAACTCTACTCAACATTAAGAATTATATTCTTAGACAGTAGCTCTTGTTCCCACTTTACTCACATTATCCTTCTTCAAAAAATTCTTTAGCTTCAATTGCACTCGAATTCTCATCTTTAGCTTGTACCACATATACACCTCTCTCTTTTGTATTTTTGTTTTTTATGTATTTTTGGAAGGTTCACTACACAAAATATACCCAACATTGAAATTGGAAAATGTAGTAAGCTCTGATATTGCAATTCATACTAGTGAAATGTACAATTTCTATCTTTAACTCGCCTTTTGAAGGCATTGATATAACCTACTCTGATGTATATATTAATTTCATCAAGATATATATTTTTTTACCTTTGAAAATCTCTCTCTCTCTCTCTCTCTCCTCTCTCTCTCTCAATTTCTTAATACAAATTAGTAAAAATTAAAATTTATTATATAGTGCTAAGTATTAATTAATAATTTTATTCTCTTCGGAATTTGAAGTAATTAGAAACTAGAGTCATTTAAAACGTGGAATATTCCAACCTTTATGACATAGACATGTGTTAATAAAGGAGTTTTGCACCTTATATCTTGTAGTTTATGTAGTACTCCATAAGAAATCATTCCTAATTACATTACCCTAAGATTATGTTGTATTAAAATAGGAGAAAATATTAAAATAATAATAATATTTGAATTACCATTATAATTATATATACTAAATGTTACATTGTCTATATTAATTTATAGCATTTTTAAATATATATATATATATATATATATATATATATATAATATATATATAATATATATATATATATTTAATTAGAGAGATACTTTACAATGTGACAACATATGATTACATAGTCCGAAAATGGCATCCTCTAGCTTTACGAGTGACAAACCAAACAAGACATTTAGCTCAAGATGTGAAGAATATAAAGAATCTTTCTAGCTATTGCATATAACAAAAAAAGGTGCATTTCAAGCTGAAAATAGCTAAACAAGAAAGAATGAGGAATAAATAAATGTAGAGACTTCATATAGTATTGCAATCATAGGTCATTGTTGGCTTGTGTTAGAGAGAGGTTTGCATCATCTTGTTGTTGAAATTAAAAAGGGAGAGAATCCAAGGTGATTTGATCTCACACATCTCCTCCTCACTCATACCTTCTATATCCATATCCCTTAACTTCATGCATAACACTCTCTTCACTCCTCGTAGCTCCACACACCTCCTACCTTTACACATACCTTGGGTCCACAAATATCTTCACTCTCGTAACACACCTCCAACCTCATATGTCATTATTTGGAAATGGGGCAATAAACCCACCTTTGATATCCCTTTCACTGAAATGCAGTGATAAATTCCTTCTTTCACAAATCCATTAAAAAATAGAGTAAATATCACCCTCACGTTTGACTCATTGAAATATTTTTGACAGTACATTTTACTATTAGAAATCGACTCCGGAATCAATAGTTATGCCAATTTAAATTTTGATCCATATTAAGCTTTCATGCCCTCATGTATTTATATTCCACACATCTCTTAGCATGTCACCTTCTCAATGGGTCACACCAAGTTGTCCCCTTAGTGCATTTGGAAAAAAAAACCTATTATTGTGAAAAATCGATTATTCTCGAAATGAGAAATGAAATACTTACCAAACCCACAAATATAACACTATTACCAAACCCATAAACATAACACTAAACCCTTGAAAGTTGAGTTCAATTCGAGACTCGCCTCACATTTAGGCTTCAGGCTATCAAACATTCACTACACTCTCAAAAGATCGAACCCATGGACCTGTGAACTCATGGGGTAGTTTGGGCCTACCCAAAATTTAGGCCATCTCACTACTTAGACCTTCATTGAATCACGTGAGTGAGGCCACTCAAACCCTAAAATATTCAAGCCACTTTACCCCTTAGTCATTTGAGCGAATCACCACAATTACAAGTTTAAATGAACGTGAACTCCCGAACCATTTACATTGGTATAAAAATGAGGATTTCTACCTTATATACTCAATAGGACATTCTAGGTTTTTTCTATCACATTCTTAGGGATTTGAACAAGGTTCTTCTGAGAGCCTAGTCATCTCGAAAGCTTACTTATACAAGGAAACTCAGTCCTCCATGCAATAAAGATAAATTTAACTTAAAAACACCAATAGATAGAAAATTTCATAATAAATGAATGCATACACACACTTAGGAATTATCACAACCAAACTATGGTTACAAACTCTATGATTTATATCAAAATGATCCCACATTCTCCTATCATGGAGATATGGTTATTTCACTAGCTTGTCTCAACATTTTAGTAGAATGGATAATAACAATAAGTTAAATAAAATGAATGGTTATATAATGTCACAACAAGCCTCAAATGATAATTCATCAAATGACATAATGGAACAATGGTTCTTAGCGATTTTCAGATAAGTATGAGATCTCTATGTTTAAATATGTTGTTTACAACTGCATATTACATTTTTACGATATATTTAACAAAATGCCTATAATGGATAGTAGGGAAATAGTTAAGGACTTGTTTAACCCGAAACCACCCACACTAAAACCATTTAGAGAAATCATGAGGTTACTGGAAACCATAGGAAAAAATAGGACAAAGGGAAGATATATCTCTAAATTCACTTTCCAAGACATGCAAATTGAAGTAAACGACCACCAATTCAAATACATACATATGCTCTGTAATATCGAGATATAAAATAAATAACATTAGTCCTAAAGTTTCTCCGATGTGCATTGGGGAAGAAATAAAGAAATTTTTGGCTAATAGAACCCCAAATTAGTAATTATAAAACGTGGATAAACATACCTCGCTATGGCTTGAATCTTGGAGTAGGTTGGTGACGATTGCACCTTACTCCCATTATGTTCCTTAGCAAGCTTCTGCCACCCCATAACTATGACCTCACATTTATAATGAATAGGCATTGGTTGTAAGGAACAATTCCGCTAGCCTTTCCCATGCCAAAGCATGCCTTGTGGTTGACAGATGTGACTGAAGGTGTTCCGTGCAAACAATTTTTATTTTGTTCGTAGATGACATCCCCATCTAGGATGTGAGGATATTAAATTTATTTAAGAATCAAAATATAAATTTTCAGAAAATAAAAAATATAATCTCACCAAAAATTGTATAACCTAATTCTGTTAAAAACCCAAAACTTTAAATAAATACAGTGAGTTTATTCAAATAAAAAGCACTACATCTTCTTTTATCAATGTGTTTTTGGTTATAATATTTATGCATATAAATATATTATGATTTTAAATTTAACAAGTACACAACTAAAGGGACCTAATGGGGCAGATGAGACCTAATTAACTCCCGTATGGAATAAGGAGGAGGTGGCTGGGGATGCCCACCATGCAGGAAATTTGCGACATAAATACCATGCACAAGTGTTTTTCAAACTACCTTGCAATTCACTCTGTTATTCTCCAAATTTGAAATCGTTTGAATGAGTGGGGATCATGTGTGGGATTTTCGCATTGGGCATGGAAAGGGCCTTTCTTCCATGCAAACCTTTCTCTCTTCAGTAGGTTTTACACACACTTCAACTACTAGGCACCATTCAACATGGGAGGATAATGCTCGACAAGGGAGGATATACATCTCTTGTGAGAAGGCTCGATAGAAGTGATTGAAGTAGGAATTTATAGCTACACACACATGAAAAAATTTAAAGATTATCTTCAAGGTAATTCTAGGTGATTAAAATATCTAGTGTAGCTTAGTTGGTTCCATTACATTTACCTTAGTTTTCCCTAGGTTTGTTATTTTCTTGGGTGGATGAACACAATCTTATCTCCCACCTTTATTGTCTCACCTCTTGGTGGTGCCCTTTGTATTTTTGCTAGAAGTGTA
Organism: Pinus taeda; assembly: GCA_000404065.3. Classification (NCBI taxonomy): domain Eukaryota; kingdom Viridiplantae; phylum Streptophyta; class Pinopsida; order Pinales; family Pinaceae; genus Pinus; species Pinus taeda. Next base: position 105,598 of record APFE031413989.1, on the reverse strand, counting down.
GGCTATTTGAGTGGTTCTAGAAGAGTGTGGTTAGTAGTGGTTCATCTGAGTGGAGACTGAATGGGGATAGTTATAAATCCAATATATTCAGTTCCCTCCTCACAAGTGTAGAGCCTCTTTAATAGTGGGTAGCATTATGCCTATGCAAAGGGGTCATAGTCATGAGGGGAGGGCTCAACATAAAAAAATCCAAATGTAGCTAGCCTTCCCATTCCCATGCTTAGTCAAATTCCCAAGAGGCCACTATCTTTCATGATATGACCTCTCATGTACCTAATATAACATGTAGGATGGAGTGAATTTTACATTGAGAGAGGCTATCATTCTAACACATTGAGCTTATTAGAGAAGTTTTCCATTGTTACCTTGATTGAGACCCCGCTAGTGCAAGGAGAAGACAATGTATCCTCTTGGTCACCTTAGAGAAGTAATTAAAGATTTTTTTGGGAATTTCCTCAATGAGGAGCATGATAATTGTTGAGCACGAGTGTTGCAACAAGAATGATGCAACTCCCAATTCTACCAACTTAAATTAACAACCTAAGGTTTATACAGACTTAATAGGTGTCGACACTATATATGCAACATGAAATGTGTCATTCTTTCATTGATGTGAAGCAATGAAGTGAATATCATGAAATCAAATGCTAGCCTAATTGTAGAATGTGAAAGTTGCATTGAAAATGGAACCTAGTCTATGGAATGGAAATAATAGTGCTTTACATAGAAGTCGTAGCTTAAGAATAAAGAAAATAAACTAATATAACATGCATGAAGGAGAGAGAATGTAATCAATCTCTTCATTCCAAAGAGGTTAGATCCATTCATAGAATTCATTAGTTACTTCATGTGGCAATCAAGGAAATCATTATTGTGCTATCCACTTCATAAATATGTCAATTAGCCCAAATTATTGAGATGTGTTGGTGGGGTAAAAGGACAAATATTAAGTGGTCTTTGGTCTTCCTAAATCATGTATTTAGAGGCAAGTGCTCATTATTCCAGCCTAAGGGATAAAAAACAATACTTTGGGGTATATTTGGTCAAGTTTACATGTGCGATAGGACTACTACATGACTGCTATAGGAGTGGAATGATTGCTATAGGAGTGAGATAACATGCCGAATTCCTACGTAAATCGAACAAAAATGAGATGGGATTTTTTTATATTATTAATTAGGATTCCTAAGAATCTATTCCAACTCGAATCACTCCGAAATACTGGTGTTAAAACATGCTAAAATATAGCATACAATTACTACTATTTTGCCACAACGGACTTCAAGAAATTCTAGATTTGTGAACTAGTAAACAAATCCAAGTAGATCAATGATTAATATGATTTTCCAAGGTTGTCATAAGTATTAGTCATGCTTTCTATATTGTAAATATCCTACACAACATCTTACTTCAATCATTTAACAAATATGACATACAACAAAAGAATCATGAATAGTAAATGCAGAAATAAGAGACCCAAGCGAAAAACAACATTCAAAGGAAATAAAGAAATTGTACAAGTGGGATCTAAATCTCTTAGGATGTGCAAGCCGAAGGAAAATCACATTCCTATGTCGAAAACCAAATTTTACAATCTAAAAATGAAACCAAACTTCATTATTTGAACCAATCTCAGTACATCCTTTCTAGAAATGAAAGTGGAGTTGCTAAATAACAGGTTTTCTCAACACGAATAATAAGAAATACATGACTCTAGAGGAAAATTTGAATTCTTACTTATAAAAGGTTGTGAGGAACCATTTTGCTTAAAAGGAGGAAACTTTCCCCTCCAAAATCCCTCAAAAAGTGGATCTAGTTCCAAATGCTAGGAATTTGCATTAAATGACACAGAACACATTCCTATCTTGTTCATTTTTTATTCAATCTTTACCCTTTTGTAGGGGGAGAAAATCCCTAGATTCTCTCCTCCCTCAAATCTTCATAATGTGCCCAATATTATCACAATATTCTATAGAAATAAATAATTTTAGGCATAGGCACATGATATGCAATTACCTTTGAACCTTCCTAATGAACATATTAAAGTTAAAAATATGTGATCTAATGCAAAAAGAGAGGGGAAGGATATTGAGATGGGCCTTAATTTGTGTTTAATTTGTAGGCCTATCAATGATCGCAATGAAATCATATCATTTCTCAATTCTTTATAGAGAAATAAGTGGAGGAATACTTTCCTAGGCAAGCCCTAGAGAAGAGACATGATCGTCCTAATGAAATTATATCCTTACTGAATGATTTACACAAATCCAAGATATTTTGTAAGTTTGGAGGGTGGTTTGACAACTCCAAGTTCTAAGTGAATGAACTTTGCACCTTGTGATTGTTGAGGGCTATAGGTTGGGTGCAAATATTGTTGGTTTTTTGGTTTCTTATTAATAGCTTGTTTTGGTTATCTAAGTGTTTTTTTGGCTACTCTTAAAATTATGGTGATTCAACAACTAGCGAACAAATCTAATAAGGGTGAGGCTAGTAAAATTTTGAAAAGTTGTAAATAGCCATGTAACTTTTTGCTATAATAAAAATCTCATTAAACAAAAAAAAACTATATAAAATTTCTAAAAAAATACTTTATATTTATTAAATTTTGTATAAAAATTTAAAACTAAATAGATTATATAATTTATTTTACCATTAATTTGTGAAATATGTAAAAAACAAAATTTAATGAAAATGAGTTTCATTCTTACTTTCTTATTCCCAAAATTAAATTAAAATTAAAATCTTGATAAAAGCTAAGTTGGATAAGTGGGACTAGTTCATGATAAACTTTAAACCCAAAGAAAGATATTAAATGTTGTTCCTTATATGCATATTCACATTGAATAGACTACATTACAAAAATGATATAGGTTTTAGTTGGTGATTAGATTCTTAAGCAAAAGGGAATATATTAAATAGGAAAGTGTATATGTGCATGGGGATGTTAAATAGAGTATATTGTAAAAATGATATCATTATAAGTATAATATTTTAATATATAATTTATATATTTTATTAATCTATAGTTTATGTTTACAAAGTTTTGAGGTATATTTTTGGATAGGATTTATTGGAACCACAAGATTGAATCCATAATGTGAATGTATAAGAGGATTTTCAATGTGTTGAATCCATATATGGGTGAAAAAATAATGTTAAACAACAAAAGTTAACATTTGGCCAAAAAATTAGTATTAAACTTTAATGGGAAATTCAATTTTAACCAAGATTGTGAGTTTTCTCCTTAGGATTTTATAGATTTTAAAAATATTTGCAAAATTTTGATTAAACTTAGACTATATGATTATTAATTTTGGAATGGGCATTTACATAAAAATAAATGGTACTCATATTAAATTAGTTAGTTATAAAAAAAAATTATAATGGTTTTAAAATTAATTGGGCCAAAAGAAGATGTTGTAATTTAATGTGGTGTAAATAGCTAAATAAATGGATTAATCTAATGTAATGTGAAAATCTAACTAGGTTAGAAAACAGACAAAAAAAAAATAAAAAAAATTAATTAACCCACCTTATAAATTGGTGGTATTCATGGGGAATATAAGGTGGGGAACTAAAAGCTAGTAGATAAGGATATCCCAAATAAATAAATAAATAAAAATGATCAGTGGTATTGAAAACTCATGGTTTTAACCAATGGTATTCATGTGGAATATAACCTACTTAAAGGGTGGAATTAAACTAACTCATGATTGCCAAACATGAGAGTACAAAATCTCTTGAAAAGTGATTTGATCAATGATCCCTTACTAGTTCCCTTGGCATATCAAAAGTTTAGAGGGATGTAGGTTGTAGGCTTGGTAGGTTATTAAAAGAAACATAATCCATTTAAAGGAAAGTATTTTTAGGCAGTAAGGGGTTCTCATGTGAGAAAAAGTCCCTCCCATGCCACTTGTGTTGTGAGAGGTTGATTTTGATGTTAGATGATTAAAATAAACTCTGCCATGGGATTGAAAAAAAAAATAATTTTCAGTTACAAATTAGAAGGTTTTTTTTTTGTGGTTTCCCCATTTTGTCATGGGAAGGTTTAGCTTTCAATTAGTTCTCAAACCCATTTGTCAAATGTAACCTTCTCACCCCTACAACTACCTCTTCTATTAAGGGTATTTTTTATTGCCTTGAGGGCACATCCACTATGGGACTCATTTGGCTTGAGGCCACATCCACTAAGGGACTCATTCTTTACTCCATCATTGGGATATCAGGTACAATTTCTTGGTTAAGAAGGTTTTCATTTCAATGGTTCCTTTATTTTCTTATTTTCCATGGTTCCATTATTTTCTATCTGTGCTAGATTGGTTATGGGTATACACCAAAAGTGAGATGTCCATTTTGATGTTAGAAAATTAAAATTTATGGGTATACACCCAAAGTGAGAGGTTCTATTTTGATGTTAGACAATTAAAATAACCTTTGCCATCAGATTAAAAAAAGATAGGTATTTTTCAGTTACAATTTAGAAGGTATTTTTTTGTGGTTTCTCTAGTTTGTCATGGGAAGGTTTAGCTCGCAATTAGCTCTCAATTCCATTTGTCAATAGTAGCATTTTCATCCCTACAACTATCTCTTCTATTCTAGGTTATTGTTTACTGCCTTGAGGCCACATCCACTATCCACTATGGCACTGATTCAGGTTGTGGCCACATCCACTCACCCCACATTCTCTGCTCCATCATTAGATATCATGTACAATTTCTAGGTTAGGAAGGTTTTCATTTCAATGGTTCCTTTATTTTGTTCTTTTCCATGGTTCCTTTTTCTTGTGTGTCTCCTAGATTGGTTATTCATATACACCAAAATTTTACTTAGTAATCTCTTTTTGTTTTTAGTCTTTTTGTTAGAGGCCTCAACTTCCCAAGATTTTCCTACCTCCTTCACAGGCTTGAGGGTAGATTATCCCTTTACTCTTTACTGGGTAATTCCCCTTGTTGAAAATTCTTCTGTTGTGTCATGCTATACATTAATTATAATTGCAAGTTTTACTATGACATTTGTGTTTCATTTTGAGGTATTTCACTCCTTGACAGGGTCAATCAAGTGTTCCAGCCTATGGCTCTCAACTCATGCTTTTTAGGGGGTTTTATGTAGTCTCATATTTTAAACATGGTTCCTCTTATTTTATTTTAGTTTCTATTAGCTACTATTTACTACAAGGTTATGCATAGATTAAACCCTAGATTCTTTCCTCTTGTTTTATTTTAATTTCTTGTGACTACTATTTATTAAAAAATTATGCATAGATTAAACCCTAGATTCATTCATGTTGTGTTATTTTAGTTGCTTGTCCATACTATTTACTATAAGGTTACTAATTATACTTTCAGTGGAATACTTTTATATATGTATTTGTTTTGCACTATAATACTATTTATGTTCATATGTTTTCTTCATCTTAATGGACAATATGTTGTCCTCTGTTTTTGAGGTTAAACCCTCTTATTGTTCTTTCTCAAATTGTTAAAAAATTAGTGAGATGTTTACTCTATTATAATTTTTTTATATTTTATGTTTTCAATGAATAAGATTTTAAGGCAACTCAATTTTTACTAGACACCTACCTTCACATATTCGAAATTCTAGAGGAATTGTGAGATATGGTATGTTTAAATTTCTCTTACTGTGATTTTGTGATTTGTGTTTGACCATAATGTCTCTAAATTCAAGCAAGATTTTGAGAGACTAGGTGTCAAATTGTAGCTAGGGAAAAACAAAAAGGCTGCACTTCACTCTACTAGATTTCTTTCTTCATGTCAAAGTAAAATCTTGAAGTTTGTAAATGTTTGCTAAAAGTTGCAATGACTGACCCCAAAAAACTAAAATTAAATGTATTTGATCAAACACTGTAAAATTTGAAAAGGAGGAAATTAGCTTGAAATTTGAAATTTATGTCAAATTGAAATGGTTGGTCTTTTCTCTTTGAGTTTTGCTAAACTTTATAAAGCTTGGGACAAAAGTTTTAGTATGCCCAGCTAAAGACATAAAATTCATTGTATTTTTTCTCTCTCGTGAGAAAATTTGTTGAGTTTGGAATGATTTTTATTTTTGTAAAGTTTGCAAAAAAAGGAAAAGATTTAAGTGTTAGCTAAACTGTTTTTGATAAAAGAAAATTACAATATCACTCTCTTGTTTTCTTTACATCTTCTGTGTCTGTTTTGGAGGATTTGAAATATCTCAAAGACTATTGGATCTACTAGAAAAATGTTTGTTATTTGACAAGCTAGAATTCATTTCTTTGTTTTAGGAATATGAAAAGATGACTAAATAAGGTTCTCTTCTCAAGCGAAAGAGCTCTGCCAGTATGTCATATTTTCTGAAATTTTCTTATTTTGTGTATTTTAATTGAGAAAAGTTTCTTCCAGATATTATATGGAGTATGTTAGTAAATAACATCATCAAAACCGTTAAAAGAATATCGATATCTACCAGAAAATTGCTTGTATCGTCTTCAATTAGTTGAAAAAAGTGCAACTAAGAAAATGTTTACCTCATATTGAGAAAAATTGCTTCCAATTACTAAAGCAATTAGACAAAATTTGAGTTCTTTGCATGAATAATATATTCTATAACAAGAAAACACATGAAAATAACACTTTCTGCATCTTTGGGGGGCTATTATTATATAACAAGAGTAATATTGAGGTTATTTTTATTTTTTTATTTTGTAAAGAAACACTTTCAGCAACTAGCCAAAAAAAATTAAAAACTAGATTTTTAAAGTAAATTCATGGAATGAAAGACAATAGACATATTTTAGAATATATTTCAGTTTTGTATAAAATTTTAATTCGTTGCTTGATATCTCAATCCATTAAGAAATTTGATTTTTTCAAGTAAAATAAATATTACTTTTATAACCTATCTTAGTTTGAAAAGGGTTCCAGAAGCTAAGCCATATTTACATTTCAACTCATTACATGCTTAAAACCAAGATTATAAATCATATCACCATAGGGAATTAGCATAGCATGTGTGTCAATCACAAGTTGCTTAAGAGTAGGGGAATTACAACTTTCTATGATTGGAAGTTTATTAGTCTGGAAGATGTTGTTAATTAATAGTTCTTACTAGTGAGGCGGTCTATCTATTATCCAAAGATTATTAGTTTTACCATCTGCGATTTATGGATATAGCATACTAGATGGCTCATAGGAAGCCTGCATATATGTTTTATTGCTATTATTTGTAAATATTCTTATATGATTTTAAATTAACATATGTATAATTGTTATGCACTGTTAGAGTAATTTTTCTTTAAATTCTATTGATATCTCTGCCTCCTTGTTGGGTGGATACAAGGCTTCAAAAGCTTTCAGAGGCTTCCTATTGTTTCCCATGTTTTTGATGATATTATTACTGAGTGCTTGCCTTTTGTCATGTTTATATTCCTTTCTTGAAACTTATGATGTTAAGGTCTACTTATTCTCTTCTTTAGATGAAGTGAATCACTTTTAAGGACCACCATATGGCACTTTTAGTTATCTAGTCATTTTTCAAAGAATTATAATTGGATTGGAGGTATGAAAATAACTTGGGTGTGATTGGTGGTTATCATTTTCTATTTACACTTCCCATGCAGCCTAAACCATGAATCCTTTAACTGTAGAAATGTGGCTCATCATTAATACTAAACCTCTTGCTTGCTTGTATTGGGAAAATAACTACAACCTAGGATCTTCCAAAGGAATTAATAAAAAAAATGACCAATGGTATTGAAAATTCATGGTTTCAACCCCAAGTACTCATGTGGAATATAAACTATTTAAAGGGGGAAATTAAAGGGGCCTAGATCCATCTTAGCTCAGGATTTCTAAACATGAGAGGACAAAATCTCTTGAAAAGAGATTTGATCAGAGTAATCTTGGTGCATTTGGCATATCAAAAGTTAAGATGGATGTAGGATGTAGGCTTGCTCTGTTATTAAAAAAAATATAAATCATTTAAAACAAAGTACTTTTATATTTTCTTATGTCATGAAATGCATGACATGCCTAAAAGGAGCAAAACTAGAGTGTGTTTTGGGAAGGGGATGGCTAGTTTGAATGGTAGTAGATATTGATGTGACATGTTTCTAGGGTACATAGGTATTTTTTCTAGATAAATATTTGCATAAATAATTTTCTTTCTTCATTTATTTATTTTGATAGGGACCCCAAACTAACATATAGTAATGTTTCTAGGTGGTAAATAATAGCATATCTAATTTTCTTCTTCAGTTTATTCGAAATTTTTTCTATATTAATGTCAAGGGAATGTAAAACCTGACAGATTCATATTGAAAGTTCATAAAATGCCATATATTAAAGATATTTGTCTCTATATGAGAGATATAACAAAACTTATGTCATCTTCAATATCTTAATATTGTTTTTCCATTTAAATCTTGTATTACAAAGATCACTGCACAATAATAATACAATAATAACATTTTCATTGGGGAATTTGTGTTTTAAATAAGGTGATTTTATGGTATATAAAATATGAATATATTCAAAGAAAATAAACTTTCAACAATTGAATTCATATTTGTAGCTTTATTTATACTTATATTTTTCAAGCATATATTTAATATTTTAAGTAAAGATAAGTACCATTTTCATGTTTTAATGAGGGAAATTTGATTTAGATGGATATTAAACAACATCCCCACCATCATTATACAGTTTAAATTGTATACTAGATTATCAATTTTCCACTTTTCTAGCTGATACTCCACCTAACACCAAGGACACAATCTGATGAAGTCCATATGATATGGCTTTAAATGTAATTGATCCACATTTTGGAGTTTTATGGTACATTTTTTTGTGAAGAAAACTTCTAGGTATGTGTTAGAATGATAAGTTTGAGCTCTACAACTCCAAAATGTGGAAAATTTATTAAAGTCATATGATATGTTTTCATATGTATGTGTCCATGAAGTGAGGTTGAATGTCTAATCGAATTATTGGCTTTTTCTTAACTAAGATGGTGTAATTTGTAAAATTTTTAATAATAATGTTGATATTAAATATTATTAGAATAAAAAATAATTTATAATTAAAATAATGAAAATCACTTTAAATATTTTAATAGCAAAATAATTATTGGTGTTTGTTTTGTTAAAACAAATATATAAAAGATCATTTTAAATATCTATTAATAATTCCAACTTATTACTCTTATTAGTAATTTGCAAACCAATTTGCAAACCAATTTTCTGGTTTGTAGAACAATATTTTAAAAATCCAATTTATTACCTCTTATTAATAATTTTCTTTTTGCAGAACAGTGTTTTACTAACTCATTTAGGGTTTCTTCTGCCTCCTTGATTGCTTGCTTGCTTTAGGACAATATTTTGCAATTACAATGTTTATCAGATTTTTCCACTTTTCGGGAGTAATGATTAGCGAGAAGCTTCCACTGAAAATAAAGCGCTAGGAGTAGTGGTGATTCGTGAGTAGCTTCCACCTCCTTTGATTCGTAATTGCTGAATATGCAAGGGTTTGTTTTATAGATTTATTAGTTTAAATGTTGTTTTGATGGTAATATATTTCGTTTGCTTTAAATTCCAGTGGGGTCTTTTTCTACATCGAATATCTTTATCTTAATCTGTTCAGGTCTTAAAAAAACTCATTTCTTTACATAAAACATATTTACAAATATTTTTTGCAACTGTTAATGTAGTTGGTTGGCTTTATTGATTTATATATATGTGTTTATACAAAAGGAATTTATGACATATCTATATTTCTAATTGAAATTAATTATTAGTTTTATATAATTTGATTTAATGAATATAACATTAACACAACTTAATGTTAAATAGATAAATATTTATCAATAATCACATTAATAATTAAAATATGTATAGCAATAATTTAATACTAATACTAATATTGATATTAATTAATATATAATTATGATTTTGCAAGTCCCATATAAAAAAACATTGTATTATTACATTTAAAATAATACTAATTATTATTACTATAATATGCCAAGGTTAATTTATAGACTAAATATGTTCTTTCACTAGAACTAGCTATACAATTTCAATCAAAAAATTTTTTTTGTTTAAATCAATTTAATGTGGTGAATGAATTCAACACACTACAACTGAAAATCTAAAGATTAAACAACTTAAACTCAAGTTTTTTAAAAATCTCAACCACATTTTGGTTAAAATTAACAAAAAAAATGTCAACAAAAAGCCTATTTGCCCTATAATATGGCATAGTCTACCTTATTAGGTAAATTACTTTTAGTTTTTCTCCTTTTAAGAAAAATAAAGCAAGATTTTTGAAAGCTCTAGTTTAAATTTTTTAATCTCCATAATTGAGTCACCTAGGGACTTTGGAGGGTGTAATCCATTTATGTATTGAAAAATGCATTTTAAACAAAAAAAAATCATATTCCTTCTTCAAATTGTTTCACTGGACTCGTGTGAAAAAGTCTATTAGACTACTCCCTATAATATTATAGTAATATTAATGTTATAATTTAACCTACTAACCTTTACATTAACAACATAATCATAATGTCACAATATTAAACCTTAATATTAAATCAAATATTACGAAACCCTAATATTATAAAATACAAAACTACAAAATCTAACATTAGTTGAATAAATACTATGTTGTAACTTAACCTTTAAAATTTTGACTAAGTGAAATTACATAAGAATAAATAAATAAATAAAAATTAAATTAAAGAAAAAGATTAATGTAATGTAATGTAAAACTTTTAAATGAGGCAAAAAAGTAAATTAATACTATAAAAATAAAATAATAAAAATAAAAAATGGTCCATGGTATTCACCTGAAATATAACCTATTGAAAGCTCACAATTATATCATGCTAGATCCATTCTAACCTGATCTACTAATAAGGTCACATAGGCATCAAATCTCTTAAGATGCTAACTTCTTTTAAAGTGAAAAGAGATTTGATCTGTCTCAACACTTAGTATATCTAGATTTAAGGTGGATGTAGGGTGGTTTAATTTCCCACTTTAAATAGGTTATATTCCATGTGAGTGCTATGTGTAAATACCTTGGGGCATTTCTATTTCTATTATTTTAGTTTTATTTTTTATAGCTTTGCATATTTTACAAATGTTTTCATTCATTATATAGTAATTTTTATTTAATTTAAATTAATTTATTTAATTTAAATTAAATTTATTTTTATTTAATTTGACTTAGTCGAAAGGTTAAACATTATGCTACAACATCTACAGCACACTAAACTCATATTATAAATCCTAAGATTAATATTGAAGTCAATATTAAAATCCATATCAAATCTAAAGCCAAAACATTAATACATGTGGTTCATAATATTATAAAACTCTAATACTAAAACCCTAACTTTATAAGCCCTAATATTATAAACCTTAATATTAAACCTTAATTTTGATATGAAAATTGAATAAATTGCAATGTAATGTAACATTGCAACAAGATTTGTGAGATTATTTTTTGCACTCATGAGACAATGTCTACTATAATGTGATGTTGGATAGATTTTGTATCATTATACCATCACAACATTAAACCATAATATTAAAAGAAATATTATAAACCCTAACATTATAAAAGCCAATATTATGGACCATAACACTAATATTATAAACCCAATATTAAAACCCATAATGTTAAACTCAATATTATAACATCAAATATTATCAACCCAATATTAAGGGGTAATACCATAAACCTAATATTGTAAACCCTAATATTAAACCCTAGTATTAATATAATAAGCCTTAGGATTAATATTATAAATGCTAATATGAAACCAAATATTATGAACCCTAAGGATCAATATTAAACCCAAAGATTAGAAAACCTTCATATTACTATTATAAACTCTTATACTATAAATCATAAGATTAATATTTTAAACCCTAGGATTATAAACCCTATGATTAATATCTTAAATCCTAAGACTCACATTATAAATAGTTAAACTTTAAGATTATAAATCATAAGTTTAATATTCTAAACCACATGTTTAATATATTAAATGGTCACATTAATATTATAAAAGATAGTATTAATATTATAGAGTCAAAGATTGATATTAAACCCTACGATTAATATGATAAACCCTAAGATTAATACTATAAAACTTAACTTACTATTGATATTATAAACTCTAAAATTATAAGCACTTGATTATAAACCCACAAAGTAATGATATAAACCCTATAATTAATATAAAATCTAGGATTAAATATTATAAACTAGAGGATTGATACTATATATATAACCCCTTATATATATTTATCCTAATATTAACATTAATATATGGTTTTTCATAGTTGATCATGGTTCAGCTTAGTTAACCCTTCTAACTATACCAATATTGGATGCATTAATTGAGCATGGTTATCATGGTTAACTATTCTTAAAAAATCCGTAAAATTTACCTGCCTTGCGAGGGAGAGTTAGGAATCTATTTATTGAGAGAGTGGTTTACCATCCGTTCTAATAATTGCTCACAATCGTTCCTTATCCTCTTCTATCACAACGCATTGAAAAACCTCCTCGCAACCAATGGGTTTGAATTAGTATAGCTCCATCAATTCACTCAAGTGGAATTGATTTACACCATTGATAAAAAAAATTCCATTCTATCTAAAGCATATTTTCACATCTCTTTTCCGTCCAATTATATAATGACTTATATGGCTAATTAACACTGAGTGGAAGACCTACTTGAAAGCTAACGTACATTGTAATTGGAGGATCGATTTCATAATGAGAAGATCGTGGATAGTGAAGTGCGTCTTTGTGGTCAACCAGATAGAGTAATTTCCACTTGTTAAGGAAAACAAGTATGGAAAGGTTTGAAGGAGAAGGGCTTTGTGTATTTTTCCATGTCTTTGCATCAGTTAGATTTCATATCGGAATAGTATATTGCATACTATGTATACTAGTTGTACTAGTGATCATAGGGAGTGACCTTTGGTATGGAAGCCCAATGATTATTTTATCGATGGATTAATAAAATAATCTAGGTTTGGGCTCAAATTTTGATGATCTTAATTAATTTTACTACTCAAGATTTTTGTTGTGCAAAGTTATCAGAAGTTTAGGGTTCCTAGTGTATTTTTGTGTGTGATTAGACTCAAACTATATCTAGGGAATAAGGAAAATTAAACATCTACAACCATGGATGGATTTCCTATCAAACTACCATTGAATTCCCAACAAAAAAAGGGAAAAATCCATAGCCCTCACATAAAAAAGAATTCATGTTCAATTCTAGGAATCTAATAATGTACGTTACATTATTCATTGACTAGGATTTGATGACATTTTTACAATGATGAAACTTTGTAAGGGGTGGGATGTGGATTTATTTTTAAATATAGATTCTCTACTATCTTCATAGAAACAATATTATCTATTGCACCACTATCAATTACAATGGTACAACACTTACCTCTTGACTTGCTTCTTTGGTTCCTTTTTCTAAGTTAATTAAAACTATATTCAATATTAAGGATTATTATTCTTAGACAACAATTTCTATTCCCACTTTACTCACATTGTCCTTCTTCAAAAAAATATTTAGTTTCCATTGTACTAGAATTCTCATCTTTAGCTTGTAGCACATATACACTCCTCTCTCTTTTGAATTTTGTATTGTTATGTATGTTTGGAAGGTTCACTACACAAAATATACCTAACATTGAAATTGGAAATGTACTAAGCTCTAATATTGCAATTGATACTAGTGAGTTGTACAATTTTTATGGTTAACTCTACTTTCGAAAGCATTTGATATCTAGCCTTTCTAAAGCATTTGATATAACATTATGTAATGTATATATTAATTCATCAATATATAATTTTTTTTTACCTTTGGAAATTTCTCTCTCTCTCTCTCTCTATATATATATATATATAATTTTTCTTAAGTAACAAATTATAAAAAATTAAAATTTATTATATAGTGCCTAAGGTAATTAATTTAAATACTTTTATTTTCTTAGGATTGAAGTAATTAGTAAACTAGCTCATTTAAAACATGGAATATTCCCACCTCTATGATATAGACATGGGTTAATAAAGGAGTTTTTCACCTTAAATCTTGTAGTTTATGTAATATTCCATAACACATCATTCCCAATTAAATTCTACTAGGATTTTGTAGTATTAAAATA
>APFE031413989.1:55175-84744 GCA_000404065.3 Pinus taeda | reverse complement strand
TACTTTAAAATTTGACAACATATGATTACATAGTTCGAAAATGGCATCCTCTAGCTTTCCAAGTGGGAAACCAAACAAGATATTTAGCTTCAAAATGTTAAGAATATAAACAATCTTTCTAGATATTGCATATAACAAACAAAAGGTGCATTGCAAGTTGAAAATAGCTAAACAAAAAATAAGGAGGAATAAATAAATGGAGAGACTTCATATGATATTGAAATCATAGGTCATTGCTCGGTTGTGTTAGAGAGAGGTTTGCATAATCTTGTGTTGTCATTACAAACATAGAAAATCCAAGGTAATTTGATCACACACATATCTTTCTCATACACACCTTCTATACACATATCCCTTAAATTCAAGCATACCCCTCCCTTGAGGCCCCTTAGCTCCACACAGCTTCTACATTTGCACATACCTTGGGTCCACAAATCTCTTCACTCTTGTAACACACCTCCAACCTCATATGTCATTATTTGGAAATGAAAGCTTTACTACATCAACCTAACCCAACTTTCATATTCCATTCATAGAAATGGGGCAATAAACCCACATTTCATATCCCTTTCATCGAAATGGGGTAATAAATTCCTTTTTTGCAAATTTGTTAAAACCTAGAGTAAATATCAAAATCACATTTAAATCATCTAGAGCTTTTTAACAATATAATTTTTTATCAAAAAATGACTCCCAAATCAATAGTATGTAGATTTAAATTTTGACCCATATTAACCTTTCATGCCCGCATGTATTTATATTCCAAACATCACTTTCCATGTCACATTCTCAATGGGTTCCACCAAGTGGGCCCATTAGTGCATTTGGAAACAAAAACCTATTATTATAAAAAAATAGTTATTCGGGATATGCAAAAAGAAATGCTTAGCAAATCCACCAATATACCACTAAACCTTTGAATGTTGAGTTATATTTGCGAACTTGACTCACATTTAGGCTTGAGGTTGTCAAACAATCATTAAACACTCAAAAGGTTGAACCCATGAACCCCTGAACTCCTCGAGTAGTTTGGGCCTTGCCCACATTTAGGCCATTTGACCACTTAGACCCTTCATCCACTCGGGTGAGTGAGGCCACTCAAGCCCTCAATCATTCAAGCCACTTCAACCCTTAGCCATTTGAATGAATCACCATGATTACAAGTTTAAATGGGTGTTAACTCCCAAACCATTTACTTTAGTCTAAAAATGATGATTTCTACCTTATATACTCAAGAGGACTTTCTATTTTTTTTCTATGACTTTCTGAGACATTTGAACAAGGTTTTTCTTAGAGCATAGTCATGCCGAAAACTTGCATAAAAAAGGAAACCCATTCCCCCATGAAATCAAGTTAAATTTAACATAAAAACACTAATATATAGACACATTCATAATACATGAATGTGTACGCACACTTAGGAATTATAAGAGCCAAACTATGGCTACAAACTCAATGATCCCACATACTCCTATCGTGCACATATAGTTATTTCAGTAGCTAGTCTCAAAAGATTAGTAGAATGGAAAATAAGAAAAAGCTAAATAAAATAAATGGCTATATAATCTCACAAAAAGCCTCAAATGTTAATGCAAAAAATGACATGACAGAACAATGGTTCTTAGTGATTTTCAGAGAAGTATGAGATCGATATGTTTAAATATGTTGTTTACAATTTGAGATTACAAGTTTGCCTTATGTTTAACAAAATGCCTATAATGGCCAGTAGGGATACCCCACACTAAAACCATTTAGAGAATTCACAAGGTTACTAGAAACCATAGAAAAAAATAAGACAAAGGGAAGATATATTTGTAAATTCACTTTCCAAGAGATGTGAATTCAAGTAAAACACCACCAATTCAAATACGTGCATGTGTTATGTAATATGGAGATATAAAATGAAGAACATCAAACCCATACTTTCTGAAGAAATAAAGATATTATTTTCTAATAGAAACCAAAATGAGTAATTACAAAATGAGAATTAACATACCTCGCTATGGCTTGAAACATGGAGCAGGTTGGTGAGGATTGCACCTTACTCTGACTCTGTTCCTAAACATGTTTCTCCCACCCCATAACCATGACCCCACATTTATAATGAATAGGCATTAGGTGTAAGGAACAATTCCACCAACCTTTCCCGTGAAACACCATGCCTTGAGGTTGACAGATGTGAAAATGTCCCTCCCATGCCATGTGCATTGTTGTGAGACATCGATTTTGAAGTTATACGATTAAAATAATGTGTGCCATTAGATTGAGAAATACAAGTGTTTTTTAGTTACAATTTTGAAGGTAATTTTCTATCGTTTAACTCATTTGGCATGGGAATGTTTAGCTCTCAACCCCATCTATCAACAATAACGTTCTCACCACTACAACGACCTCCTCTTCTTTGGATTCTAGGTTTTTTTTACTGCCTTGATGCCATATCCACTAAGTGAGTAATTCTCTGCTGCATCATTCAATATCAAGTACAATTTCTCCGTTAACAAGTTTTTCCTTTACATGGCTCCTTTATTTTCTTATTTTCCATGGTTACTTCATTTTCTGTCTCTGCTAGATTTGTTATGGGTATACACCAAAATTTTAGTTAGTAATCTCTTTTTGTTTGCAGTCTATTAGTTATAGGCCTCAACTTCCTAGGATTTTCCTATCTTCTTCACACGCTTGGAGGAAACTGCACTTTATTTATTTTACTCGGTAATTCCCCTTGCTGTAAACTCTTCTATTGTGTTATGCTATACATTAATTATAATTGCATGTTTTAATATGAAATTTTTGTTTGATTTTCATGCAGTTCACTCTGTGGCTTAGCATGGTTGTCGAGAGGCTCAACCCTACTTGGAAAACCATTCCACCTTATGGCTTTGAACTCAAAATGTTTTGCGGGGTTTTTTTCATTGCATAGATTAAACCCTAGATTCGTTCATGTTGTTACATTTTAGTTTCTTGTAGCTACTAATTTACTACACAGTTATGCATAGATTAAACGCTAGATTCATTCATGTTGTTTTATTTTAGTTTCTTGTTGCTACTATTTACTATAGGGTTATGCATAGATTAAACCCTAGATTCATTCATGTTGCTTTATTTTAGTATCTTGTATAACCTAATTTTGCTAAAAAGCCAAAACTTTAAATAAGTATACATAGTTTATTTAAATAAAAAGCATTAAGTGTGCTTTTATCAATGTGCTTTTGGTTATAATATTTATTCATATAATTATATTGTGATTTTAAATATAAAAAGTATTTAAAAATTAAGAAAATCAATCCAATTATAAATATTTAAATAATAAATTAAATAAAAAACAACTTATATAATTTGTATAAATTCACACTCGGATGGGGTTGGGAAAACACACCGAAAGAGATCTAATGGGGTAGGTGAAACCCAATTAACTCCACTATTAAATAAGGTGTAGGTGGCTTGGCATGCCCCCCTACCTTGTAATTCACTATGTTATTCTCCAAATTTTAAATTGTTTGAATGAGTGGGGATCATCTCTGGGATTTTCTCATTGGGCATGGGAAGGACCTTTCTTCCATTCAACCCTTTCCCTCTTCAGTAGGTTTTACATACACTTCAACTCCTAGGCATCATTCAAAAATGAGAGGATAGTGGCCGACAGGGGAGGATAGAAATATCTTGCCAGAAGGCTCATTGGAAGCGATTCAGATAGGAATTTATAGCTACTAAACCGATTATGAGCTACAGACACATGGCAAAATTTGGAAATTATCTTCAAGGTAATTCTAGGTGATTAAAATCTCTAGTGTAGCTTAGTTTCTTCAGTTCATTACAAGGTTTTCTCCACTTTTAATAATTGTCATTACTCCAACTCTTAGGTTTTCCCTTTTGGCTCATCCATCTTTTTCAGTTCAATTGGCTTCTAGTTGGTTCCCTTACCTTGACCTTAGCTTTCCATAGATTTGTTATTTTATTGGGTGGATGAGCACAATGCTATCTCCCATCGTGATCGTCTCACCTCTAGGTGGTGCCATTTGTATTGTTGTTAAAAGTGTATGGAAGTTTAGTGCTTCTAAAAGAGTGTGGTTAGTAGTAGTTCGTCTAAGTAGAGACTCAGTGGGGATATTTATAGATCCAATGTATTCAGTTCCCTCCTCACAAGCGTAGAGCCTCTTTAATAGTGGGGATCAGTGTGCCTATACAAAGGGGTCATAGTCGCGAGGGGAAGGGTCAACATAAAAATTCTAATCATGGCTAGCCTTCCCATTCCCATGCCAAGCCAAATGCCCAAGACATATGTAGGATGGCTCAAATTTTGCATCGACAGATGCTATCATTCTAACACTCTGAGCTTATTAAATACGTTTTTCACTATTACCTTGATCGAGACCCCACTAGTGCAAGCTGAAGATAATGTATCCTCTTGGTCACCTTACACGAGTAATTAAGGACTCTTTTGGGAATTTCCTGAAGGACAACCATGATAGTTGTTGAGTTTGAGTGTTACAACAAGAATGATGCAAATCTTAAGGCTGCCAACTTAAATTAACAACCTTAGGTTCGTAGAAACTTAAGAGGTGTGGACACTATATGTGCAACATGAAATGTGTCATTCTTTCTTTCATCTGAAGCAATTAAGTGAATATCATGAAATCAAACACTAGCCTAATTGTAGAATGTGAAAGTTGCATTGAAAATGGAACTTAATCTATGGAATGGAAATAATAGTGCTTTAAATAGAAACCCTAGCTTAAGAATAAAGAAAATAAACTAATATAACATGCATGAAGGAAAGATAATTCAATAAATCATTGCATTCCAAAAAGGTTAGATCCATTCATAGAATTGATTATTTACTTCATGTTGCAATCAAGGAAATCATTATTATGTTATCGAATTCATAAATATGTCCATTAACCCAAATTATTGAGATGTGTTGCAGGGGTAAAAAGGAAAATATTAAGTGGTCTTTGGTCTTCCTAAATCATGTATTTAGAGACTAGGGTTCATTATTCAAGCCTAAGGGACAAAAGGAAAGATTTTTTCATAGATTTGGTCAAGTTTACATGTGCTATAGGACTACTACATCACTGCTATAGGAGTGGAATGATTGCTACAAGAGTGAGATAAATTGCCAAATTCCTATCTAAATCAAATGAAAATGAGATGGGAATTTTTTATTATTATTTATTAGGATGTCCTAATAATCTATTCCAAGTCGAATCACTTCAAAATACCTGTGTTAAAACGTGCTAAAATATAGCATAGAATTATTACTCTAAAAACTGAAAATTCAAGAAATAGTGAGCTTGTTAACCTATGAAATGCCTAAAATAATCAAGTGAAAGTGATATAGGGCGATTTTTTTTCAATAAAAATGGAATCAACTCAAATTAATCTCTTTAACGTGTTCTAAAAAATCGTAGAAAATTATTACTATTTCGCTACAAGGGACTTCGAGAAATTCTAGATTTGTGAACTAGTAAACCAATCTAGGTAGCTCAACGATTAATATAAATTTCATGAGTGGTACATCTTGCTTTCCTATCATTTTCACATAATTTGAAATAACTTATGACACAAGGGAGGGGTGTTAAAGGGATATTTGTGTTCATCATTGAGAATCCATGGTATTCATGTGGAATATAACCTATTGAAAGCATCGTGGTACATCCATGCTAGCTAGGGATCTAATAAGAAGCTCACATAGGGATGAAATCTATTAAGATGTAACTTCTTTTATAGTGAAAAGAGATTTGATCTCTCTCAACACTTATTACATCTAGAGTTAATATGGATGTAGGGTGGTTTAATTTCCCACTTTAAATAGGGTATATTCCATGTGAGTACTATGAGTAAATACCATGGGGCATTTCTATTTCTATTATTTTAGTTTTATTTTTTATTTCACTTGGCATATTTTAAAATGTTTACATTACATTATTTTAATATTTTTATGTAATTTAAATTTTATTTATTTTTATGTTATTTGACTTAGTGAAAAGGTTAAACATTATGATACAACATCTATATCACACTAAACTCATAGTATAAATCCTAATATTAATACTGAAGTCAATATTAAAATCCATATCAAATTTAAAACCAAAATATTAATACAGGTGGTTCATAATATTATAAAACTTTAATATTAAAAACCCTAACTTTATAAACCCGAATATTATAAACCTTAGTATTAAACCTCAATTTTGATATGAAAATTGAATAAATTGCAATGTAATGTGACATTGCAACAGGTTTTCTGAGATTATTTTTTTCATTCATGAGACAATATCTACTACAATGTATGTTGGATAGATTTTGTATCATTATACCATCACAACATTAAACCATAATATTAAAAGAAATATTATAAATCCTAACATTATAAAATCCAATACTATGAACCCTAACACTAATATTATAAACTCAATATCAAGGCATCATCATCAACCAGCTATTCATTAAGTTATTAACAACTTATGAGGACCAAAACACTTCCACATATCATCAGCAGATTGTAACCATCATCAAGCAAAACATAACATATATTTGATAATTGATTGAACCATATGAGACCCCTTTTTAGAGTTTGTCCCACTGCTTTTTCCTAAAACCAACATATACATGATTGTGTAACTTTGAACTCGTGTATATACGTGACTTGTCTTCATGATAACTATGTATGAGATTTAGGAAACTGAAGTTTCATACTTTGAGCTCCCCCTAAGTCTTTTATGTCTGTATACAGTGCTATGACGCATCTTTCTCGCTGTACTTCCTTCTTTCTCCATACCTTGGAGTGTGATGATGATTTCTCATTTTGGTATGTTGGCCAAAATTTTCTCTTGCATTCTTTTGCTATGTGCCCAACCTTGTTACATGCATAACATCTTACATGTTTCATATTCCTTCTATAGCAGTCAATGACTTTGTGACGAAACATATTGCAAGAAAAACAATATCCCTTAAAGTAACTAGAAACTGATGATCTTTCTATGCAATAGTCTCGAACCATTCTACTTCTGCATCTCATTGCAACATGTCCAAAATTATGACATATAAAAAATTCAACATTATTCATCGGACGAAATAACTGATTATCACTTCCATAGTTAGGAGTAAAATGTTTTCTTTGAATACTTTATATCCTTGCTTGTTGATTGGGTTAACTTCTCATCTCCTTGTTGAGCATTTCATATTTTTCATTCCTTCTCTTATTTTGAGAGCTAGATTCACCTTTAACATATTCATGAAAACCAAGACCAGTTTTGATGGAAGGAGACCCTTGAATATTAAGAATATTATCCAAAATCTTGGTACTATCTTGAAATCATTACAATTTATCATTTTCTTATAATTTACCTTTCAAGATATTTACCTCAACCTGATATTGTTCTTCCTTTTCAAGATATTGCTTCTTCATGATTTCTTTAGCCTTTCATCCTTCTTCCACTTGTTGCTGTAATTTGAGAATCTCATATTATTATTCTTCATCTGCTTGAGGTATTTCTTCATTCTCATTATTTGATTTTTCAAGGTCTTCTTTCATAGAGAGGATCTTAGGTTCAAGACTTTCATAGTAACTGGATCT
This sequence comes from Pinus taeda, assembly GCA_000404065.3. Lineage (NCBI taxonomy): Eukaryota > Viridiplantae > Streptophyta > Pinopsida > Pinales > Pinaceae > Pinus > Pinus taeda. The sequence continues at coordinate 77,171 of APFE031413989.1, read as the reverse complement.
ATCTTTAATTCTCTTGATTGTTGTGCTCTTTTCATTTACTTCATTTCTTAATGATGTTACTTCATCCTATAGCTTTTGAGATTGATCACCCTTTTCCTTGTACTCCTTCCTTACCTTGCTTCCTTCCTCCAACTGAGCTTTTAATCTGGTAGCTTCTTCTATGAAGGCACACTCCCTTTTGTTCAATAGATCTTATTGATCTTTGAATTTATTTAAGAGTATTTCAACTTATTCCTCTATTTTTCTTTTATGATCACTTTCAATATCTTCAACATTGCTTGAATAGAGAAAAGTTTCACTAGAAGACCAAAATTTTTTACCTCATACTTATTTTTCTTTTTCTTATTCAGTCTCAGGTGATTCTGAAACTGAATACTTGCTTCCACATAATGGCCAACTGTCTCTCTTGTTGTCACTGTTCCTTTGAGATGTCTTCTTCTCTAGTATCTTTCCCATTGCTTCTATGGATCTCCTTCAAGCGATCAAGGTTCTACCAAAGGACCTGTTGTAATACTAATTCTTGGAAATAATACTGAGAGGGGGGGTGAATTAGTATTAGTCAAATCAATAACCTTTTCTCTTCATACTCTCATTTATATACACTACCTAAATAAAGGTAACTTGTGTGTACATACAATTGTATTTAAGGAAACCAATGTATATCCAACAAACTTATGATTTAGTTAATTCATCATATGTTGATCTTTAATCAGTGCATCAGTACTTCAATAACTATATAAACAGTAACCATGTGCAGTAATAACAGAACAAGCCATCACATATAAGAAACACACATGAACACCAAGATTTAAGGTGGAAACGTAATGCGGGACAAAAACCACCTGATGTTGTCTTCTTTTAATATAAGAAAAACTTTTTTACAATCTTGTACTAGTGTACACCCATATGAGTATGCAAGCACCCACATGCAGAAGGATACAACCTTCACTCGTTCTCCATCTTCTACTGGATGGGAGCTGCAAACCCCTAGCTCTTCTACTATCCGATCTGTTTACTAGTAGGTAAGCACCGACCTACGTGAGGATCCAACCTTCACTCATTTTCGAGCTGCTACTAGAAGGGAGCTCCAACCCACTAGCTCTTGTACTAGCTGATCCATTTACTAGTACCAAGGTACCAACCTACAGAATGCTCAAATCTTCACTCATTTTCCAACTCCTACTAGAAGGGAGCTCCAATCCCCCAGCTCTTATACTGGCTAATATGTTTACTAGTACATAGGTGCTGACATACAAATGGATACAACCTTATCTCTTTCTCCAGGGACCACGTTTCATAAATTTTTAGACTGGATACTCCTAGAACACAAGACCACAATCTCAAGGCCTCATTTCATCCAATTTTCATACTAGACCCATCAACAACTCCCATGAACAACATTGAAGCTCAGAATTGATCACAACCAATCATCAAAACTCAACCAGTCATTGAAACCAATCATCAATTTATGAATCAACCATAACTGAATCAAACAATCACTCACAACCTTTCATCACTGAAGCACATCACAATCGATCAATCTCAGACTTTCAGAACACTAGCACCAAAACATAAAGCAGAACCCAGAACTCTACAACAAAAACCAGATCCAACTGCAACTTCGAATATCATGTTTCATAATGTATATGCCACTTGGATGTGACTGACCAATGTGTATATGCACTTTTACCAAAGCGAACTAGTGTATAGATCTGCAAATATTATCTTAAAAACTTTTGAGATATTCTAGATTTCAGTCATACCGAGATCATAAAATTTATAGAATAAAACATGCATGAGTATCCAGATCTAGAATGTCCATGATCAAACCACATAATGGTAATTCATTTTAGATCTTATTATCCCAATCTATCATCCATCATCAACCACATAGGTGCATCCTTAGTTCAGAACAATTAAAGCATCATAAACCCATAACCTACATATTTCATCTAACATTTCATAACATATTCAATACTTGCATGTTTGTCATTATGATCTTCTCCTCCTTATATAGCTTTATGCCCCTTTTCAATACCTTGGACCATAACCACTTAGGACCAATACCTTGGACAAAATACCTAGGGTCAATACCTTAGACCAAATACCTCAGACCAAATAGCTTGGACCAATAACTTAGACCCAAAATACCTTGGACCAAATACCTCAGACCAAAACCTTTGATTTCCAACATGTATGCTCTTTTCCTCCTATTGGAGTGCGTGTATATGTATACACTCCTCTTGTTCTGTGTATACGCTATATAGACAAAATGGACCAGTGTATATTTCTATTTATTCAACCTTTTGAGTTTGATCTGTAATCCTTTGTTGTTAACCTGTTTCACTATGAACTATCATCTATGTGAGTTTCCATCAAGGAAAACACCTATATCATAATGCCAACAATCTCCCCCTTTAGACTTGATGGCAACCACAACATCAAGATACTCTCCCCCTTTGAAATCAAGGGAAAAGGGTGGACCAATATATTCTCCCTCTTTGATATTCATTATGCTGTCCATGCTCCCCTTGAGTAGATGTTAAATTCTCTCATTAAGCTCCCTCTTTTTACGTGCTCAGATGCACTAAACCATCCATGTTCCTTCCTAATTATTTGTGAACATTCACAATGACCATATTAAAGTTAAAAATATGTGATATAATGAAAAACATTGAGTGGAATGATGGTGAAATGGGCCTTAATTTGTGTCTAATTTAGGGGTCGATCAGTGATCATAACGAAATCATATCATTCCTCAATTCTCTATAGAGAATTGAGTGGAGGAATACTTCACTAGGCAAGTCCTAGAGAAGAAACATGATCATCCTAATGAAATTATATCGTTAGGGAATGATTTACACAAATGAAATATAGTTTGTAAGTTTGCAAGGTGGTTTGACCCATCTAGCCTCAAGCTTAGAAGAAATGTAGAACAACTCTGAGTTCTAGGTGAATGAACATTACACCTTGTGATTGGTGAGGGCTATAGGTTGTGTGCAAATATTATTGTTTTTTTGGTTTCTTAGTAATCACTTGTTTTGGTTATCTAACCCTTTTGTTTGGCTACTCTTAAAATTATGGTGAATCAACTACTAGTCAACAAATCTAATAACAGCGAGGCTAGTAAAATTTTGAAAAGTTGTAAATAGCCATGTAACATTTTGCCATAATAAAAATCTCCTTAAACAAAAAAATTTAAAACTAAATAGATTATATAATTTACTTAACCATTAATTTGTGAAATATGTAAAAGCAAAATTTAAAGAAAACAAGTTTCATTCTTACTTTGTCTTATTCCCAAAATTAATTTAAAATAAAAATCTTGATAATAGCTAGGTTGGATAAGTGGGACTGGTTCATGATAACTTTAAACCCAAAGAAAGATATTAAATGTTGTTCCTTATATGCATATTCACATTGAATAGATTACATTACAAAAATGATCTAGGTTTAAGTTGGTGATTAGATTCTTAGGAAAAAAGGAAGAGATTAAATAAGTGTATATGCGCATGGGGCTGTTAAATAGAGTATGTTGTAAAAATGATATCATTATAATATTTTAATATATATTTTATATTTTTTAATAAGCCATAGTTTATGTTTATAAGGTTTTGAGGCATATTTTTGGATAGGATTTCTTGGAACCACAAGTTTTAATCCATATTGTGAATGGCTCAAAGGAGTTTCAAAGTGTTGAATCCATATATGGGGTGAAAAAATAATTTTAAACAACAAAATTTAACATTTGGCCAATTCTTTTTTATTAAACTTTAATGGGAAATACAATTTTAATGAGTATTGTGATTTTTTTTAAATTTAAAATACATTTTTGAATCCAAAAATGGTGAGCACCCTAAAATAACTCATTAGAATTCTATAGATAATAAAAATATTTGCAAAATTTTGATGAAAATTAGGTTACATGATTATTAAATTTGGAATGGAAAATTATATAAAGTGTGATGCATTATAGTCTATGAATATTCATATAAAAATAAATGATAAGCATATTAAATGAGTTGGTTATAAAAAATAATAACCATTTTAAAATTATCATTGTGTGAAAAGGTGATGTTTTAATTTAATGTGGTGTAAATAGCTAAATAAAGGAATTAATCTAATGTAATATGAAAATATAACTAGGTTAGAAAAAAAGTCAATAAAAATAAAATAAATAGAAAAATAACCCACGTAGTGCTATTTAGGGGAATATAAGGTGGAAAATTAAAATGATCTCCCAAATAAAAAAATAAATAAAAATGACAAGTTGAAAAATCATGGTTTTAACCGCTAGTTTTAATGTGGAATATAACCTATTTAAAGGGGGGAATTATGTTGGATATCTATGGCCAAACATAAGAGGACAAAATGTGTTGAAAAGAGATTTGATGAGTGATAGGTGAGTGGTACCCTTGGCATATCAAACGTTAAAGAGGGATAAAGGATGTAGGATTCCTAGATTATTAATAGAAATAACCCATTAAAACAAAGTACTTTAAGCAATTAAGGTGTTCCCCTTTGAGAGAAAGTCCCTCCCATGCTACCTATGTTGTTTTGAGAGGTGGAGTTTAATGTCAGATCATCAAAATAACCATTTTCATGTGAATGGAAAGGACAGGTATTTTCGAGTTACAATTTCGAAGGTATTTTTCTGTGGTTTCCTAGTTTGTCATGGGAAGGTTTAGCTCTCAACTCCAACTATCAACAATAAACTTGTAATGGCTAAAAAAACCTCTTCTTCTTGGGATTCTAGGTTATTGTTTACTACCTTTATTGCACGTCCACTCAACCACTTATTCACTCCTCCATCATTAGATATCACGTACAATTTCTCCCTTCCATGGTTTTTTTATTTTCTTCTTTTCCATGGTTCCTTTAGATTCGCTATGCATATACACCCAAAGTTTACTTAGTAATACCTTTTTGTATGCAGTCTATTAGTTAGGGGCATCATCTTCCCATGGTATTCCTATCTGCTTCAGAGGCTTGGAGGAAATTGAGGTTTATTTCCTTTATTGGGTAATTCTTATTCTTGTAAACTCTTTTCGTGTGTATGTTATATACTAATTATAATTGCAAGTTTTAATATGACATTTGTGTTTGATATTCAGGCAATTCACTCTCTGGCTTAGCATGGTTGTCCTCAACACTACTAGACAATCGTTCCACTCTATGAATCTGAAAGGTATTTTGTGGGCGTTTTTGTGGTAACATAAATTAAGCCCTAGATAATTTAGTGTTTTTTAATTTTAGTTTCTTGTCACTACTATTTACTATAGGGTTATGTATAGATTAAACCCTAAATTGTTTCATGTTGTTTTATTTTAGTTTCTTGTGACTATTATTTACTACACTACACTCTTATTACTTATACGCACTAAAATTGTTTTCTATTTTGTAAAAAGTGAATGTTTTCTAAATTTCACTTTAGCTATAGGTACAAAGCTCAACTATATTTTCTTTTGGTTAACATTCCTATGTGATACTACCCTTTTAGCTTTTCACTAGAATAAGTTTATATATGTATTTAGTTTGCACTAGAGTACGATTTATGTACATATCTTTTCATTTTAATGGACAATATGTTGTGCTCTTTTCTGGAGGTTAAACCCAAATTGTTAAAATATGAGTGAGATGCTTACTCTATCGTTATTTTTTTATATTTTATGTCCTCACTAATTAGGGTTTTAACGCAACTCAATTTTTACTCGACACCTGCATTCACACGTTTGAAATTCGAGAGGAATTATGAGATATGGTATGTTTAAATTGCTCATACTCTGATTTGTTTCTGTTTGATGGTAATGTCTCCAAATTCAAGCAATATTTTGAGAGACGCAATGTGAAATTGTAGCTAGGGAAAAACGAAGAGGCTACACTTCATTCTATTCGATTTCTCTCTTCATGCTGAAGTAAAAGCTTGAAATTCATAATTGTTTTGCTAAAAAATGCACCAGAAAGCCCCAAAAACTGAAATTAAATGTATTTTATCGAATTCTATAAAATTTGAAATGGAGGAAATTAGCTTGAAATCTGAAATTTATGTCCAATTGAAATTGGCTCTCTTTTTTCTTTTTTTTTTTTGCAAAACTTTGTAAATCTTGGGATGAAATTTTCACTCCACCAAAGACATGAAACTCATTGTATTTTCCATCTCTAGTGACAAAATGGGTGAAGTTTGGAATGATTTTTTTCTGCAAAGTTTGGAACAAAGAGGAAAAGTTTTAAGTTTTAGCTAAACAGTTTCTGATAAAAGAAAATTACAATATCATTCTTTTGTTTTCTTTACATCGTTAGCGTCTATCTCTATCTTGGAGAATTTAAAATATCACAAAGAAGATGTCTGTCTTGGAGAATTTGAAATATCACAAAGACGATTGGATCAACTGCCAAATGTTTGATATTTGATAGGCCATAATGCATATTCCTCATTTTAGGAATATTCTTGTCTCAAGTGAAACAAATGCTGGCAATATGTCATATTTTCAGAAATTTTCTTATTTTGTATATTTAAACTAAGAAAAGGTTCATCATTGAAACCATTAAATGAATATGGCTGTTACAGAATATCTAGCAGAAAATTGCTTGTATCATTTTCAATTCATTGAAAAATATGCAACCAAGAAAATGTTTACCTTTGATTAAGAAAAATTGCTTCCAATTAGCAAGGAAATTAGACAAAATTTGAGTTCTTTGCATGGAGAATATACTCTACAGAAATAAGACACTTGAAAATAACACTTTCTACATATCTCGGGCAATTATTGTATAACAACAATGATATTGAGGTTATTTTTATTTTGTATTTTGTAAGGAAACTGTTTGAGGGAACAACTAGAAAAAATTAGAAACTGGATTTTTAAAGCAGGGACATGGAACGAAAGACAATTGATATTTTTTGGAATAGAAGTCATAGAAATGAGAAGTTTGATAAGAGCATAGAGTTTTGTATCAAATTTTAATTTAGTTTTTGTTCCAAATTTGCATACATTAGGATATTTCAATCCATTCTTTATTTAGGGATGATCATGGAAATTTGGTTTTTCAAGTAAAATAAATATTAATGTTACAATAATACAGTACATTCTCAAGAAGTTTTATAAAGTGTCTTAGTTTGAAGAGTGTTCGAAATGAGAAGCCCTATTTACATTTCAACTGCTTACATGTCTAAAACGAAGATTATAAGTGAGATCACTAATAACCACCTTAGGGAATTCACACAACTTGTGTGTGTAAGTGACAAGTTGCTCATGGGTAGTAGAATTTCAACTTTCTATGCTTGGAAGTTTATTCCTTTGGAAGAGGTTGTTAATTAACGCTTCTTCGGAGTGGATATTCAAGAATTTCAGAGAATAACAGAGAGACTTATGTCAAGTGCAAACCCATTATTAGCTAGTGGTTTTTCTGTATGGTAGCTTTTGTCTTTGATGGTTTTTTAAAATTAAGTCAATAATATTAAATAGATGCAACCATCTGGAGCCTATCAAAATTCATTCAACATATTGTATATCTCATCAAAATAACATAATTCTATACCTATGTTATAAATGTTATGACTGGAATGAAAAGTTTTAACTTTATTGTCAAATTGACAATTTAATACTAGGGATTACACACTCAAATTTAAATATCAATGGCTCACTAGACCCTACTCTCATTCCGAGTTTACAATGCACATTCATCTTACATTATTTCTACTAATGTAGTCTCTATTATATAGTTATTTTATATTTCCAATTTGTGTTGAATATTTTTTAGAGATTTTTAGTGTTGTTTCCCATGTTCTTGATCATATTATTACTAAGTGCCTACACTTGCCTCTCATGGTGTTTATGTTCCTTTATTGAAAGTTATGATGTTAAGGTCTATTTCTTCTCCTCTTTAGATGAAGTGACTAGTGTAACCCCTTATTGTTATTAGTACAACCCCCTTATTATATTGTTGTACCCATGTAGTCCCCATATTGTTATTAATGTGTCGCATAGAAGCCCACTATTATTATTATTGTGCCCTTACATTATTATTGTTATGTCGGCTCTGATTATATTATGACCCCTCAGACTCCTATATATAGAAAGGAGGTCTTCTCATTTGTATCATCCAAGAATGGTTCATTTGTGTAATGTAAAGGAGGTTTCCACCTCGAAGAGACTTATTTCTAAGGCATTCATCTATCCTTTCTATCTTTTTGTGAGCTAGTTTCATAACATTTGGTATGAGAGCTTTGGATTCTAAGGTTTCACTCCTATAAACAGGTCATTGTGGAATTTTCGCTATAACTTTTTTTATACGTCATTTCAGATGCTAAAAAGAACCCATTTTAGAAGAAATAATGTTGAACCTCGGGCTCAAATTTTAGAGCTTGTATTGCTATATTGTCTGACAAAGTTAGGGTTTTTGCAAGCTCTAGAAGTTAAGCTAAAGCAGGTCATCGTGGGATTTTCACAATAACTATTTCGCTATGAAGTTTTAGAAGCTAAGAAAAAAACACATTTGAGAAGAAATTGGTATGAACTTTCTCGCTAAATTTCAAATCCTATCTCACTATACTTTCATAGATATAGTCTAAGGAAGTTAGGGTTTTTGCAGACCCCCAAATTACATTCCAAATAGGATACCTTGGGAAAATAGTCATAACTGTCTCTCTGAGCATCAGATTGAAATTTCGTCAGAAATTATAGAAAGAGGATGGACTGTAGTTTCATTTACATAGTTTTCAGATCCAAAGGTCAAAACATGGATGCGTGGCTCTTCATACAAGTTCACTCTTCTGGAAAGGTATATAATCAAGTCAACTTGGGAGATTGTGCATAACTCTTTCTTGTAGAATCTAATTTTGATCAGATTGGTGGCATTGGTAGGAGGACACAGAGAGCTATTACAGGTCATAGTTTTAGATCTGGAAGAGCTGAAATTACAAAGTTATAATTGTTTCAAGATCTAGCTCCTAAAATCAAGAAAAAGTGATATGAGGAAGTTTGATGGCAAGGATCCGATAAATTGGATACTAGAGATGGAGCAATATTTCGATCTACAAGAGGTGCAACTATTACAAAAGGTATGTATTGCTTCTTCATATTTAGAACCAGATCAATTTTTATGGTATAAAGGGTTTTGTTCTCATAAACCACTTGTTACGTGGTCAATTTTCACAGAGGAAATGATAGCACATTATGAGGATACAAAGAGAAACTCCTTCTTTAGCCAATTGATAAATCTTAAACAAAAGAGTTCAATGGAAGAGAACATTGAGGACTTTCAAAAATTGAATAGAATTTTCTAGAGAAGCAAAGGATTCATGTCTTCATAGGGACTTTAAAGGACAACATTCAACGTGAAGTTCATTTTTGGGAACCTGATTCATTGGAGGAGGCATTCGAGTTGGCAAGAAAAATTGAAAGCGAAATTATGGAAACAAGGAATCCCACCACTCATGACTATAATTATGGATTTTTTTCTTCTCCTAGCCTTCCACAACCTACAAGGCTTACACCACAATAATTGAAAGGAAAAAGAGAAAAAGGGCTTTGTTACAATTATGATAGAAAATGCACTAAAGGTCATAAGTGTGTTGAGAAGAAATTATTTCACATAGAGTATTAAGAGGAGGAAGAAAAGGATCAAGAAACATCAAAAGAAGAGGATATTTACGAGGACCCAACCCCAGAGAAAGAAGAAATGAATCCGACCATATCTTGTAAAGCATTGGCAAGAATTACCACTCAAACTCTCAAGATAGAAAGGACATATCAAGAAGAAAAAGGTTCAAGAAGTGAAAAGATCACATCGAGAAAGAAGAAATGAATCCAACCATATCTTGTAATGCATTGGCCAAAATTACTACTCCTCAAACTATCAAGATAAAAGGACATATCAAGAAGAAAAATTTTCAAGAAGTGAAAGATCACATCGAGCATCAAGAAATGAATCCAACCATATCTTGTAAAGCATTGGAAGAAATTACCACTCCGCAAACTCTCAAGATATAAGGAAATATCAAGAAGAAAAAGGTTCTAGGAGTGAAAGATCACATCAAGCATCAACAACAAGGTCTCCAACTTTTAAAGGATAACGCCACTTTGGTGCAGAATCAAATGAAACAACAAGTAGATCAACATCGTAGTAAAAAAGTTTTGATGTAGGTGATTGCGTATTTTTAGAGTTACATCTCAAGCAAGCTATTTATGAGAAGGAAATGTTGGCAATACTACATGCACTTAAGAAATGGCAACCTTACGCAATGGGAAGACACTTCAAGGTAAAAATGGATCATGATAGTCTTAAATATGTTTTAGAACAAATATTATTTAGAAGAACATAAAAAATGGATCACAAATATGTTGGGTTATGACTTTGACGTCATCTACAGAAAAGGGAAGAAATTTTCTATTGCATATGCACTCTCAAGAGAGGACGTGGATGTGGAACCATTACGTTGAGCTATTTCTATTATCCAACCAAATTGGATAAACAAAGAAGGGGATGAATGGAAGAAGGACAAAGAAGTGTGGCCACTAATTCAAAAGTTGCAGAATATACAAATTCAAACAATATTGCTAGAACTTGAAGAGGAAGGAAAAATCATATTGGAACCTGGAGCAGTCATAGAAACAAGAACCGGACAGCTAGGAAATCGATCAATTTCAGGGTATCTTATCAAGAGGAATAACTTACCCACTGAATATTCCACATGTGAGGACAAGAATTTTATACAGAAGCATCAAGAACTACTCAAGTGTTGAGGACAACACATTTTGAAGGAGAGGGGCACGTTAGGCCCCTACATTACTAGTGTAACCCCTTATTGTTATTAGTACAACCCCCTTATTATATTGTTGTACCCATGTAGTTCCCATATTGTTATTATTGTGTCCCATAGAAGCCCACTATTGTTATTATTGTGCCCTTACATTATTATTGTTATGTCGGTTCTGATTATATTATGACCCCTTCGACTCCTATATATAGAAAGGAGGTCTTGTCATTTGTCTCATCCAAGAATTGTTCATTTGTGTAATTTAAAGGAAGTTTCCCCCTTGAAGAGGCTTATTTCTAAGGCATTCATCTATCTTTTCTATCTTTTTGTGAGATGGTTTCATAACAATTTTAAAGACCACCATATGACTTTTTTAGTTATCTGGTCATTTTTCAAAGAACTATCACTCAATAGGAGGTATGAAAATAACTTGGGTGTGATTAGTGGTTATCATTTTATGTTTACATTCCACCCTAAACCATGAATCATACACACATAGATCGTTAACTATGGAAATGTGGCTCATCATTAATAGTAAGCCTCTTGATTGCTTGTATTGGGAAAATAATTACAACGAATGAGGATCTGCCATATAAATAAATAAATAAAAATGACCAGTGGTATTGAAAACTCATGGTTTTAACCCTTGGTATTCATGTGGAATATAACTTATTTAAATGGGGAATTAAGGGGGCCTAGATCCATCTTAACTTAGGATTGCCAAACACCAGAGGACAAAATCTCTTGAAAAGAGATTTGATGAGTCATCCTTGATTGGTGCCCTCAGCATCTCAAAATTTAAGAGGGATGTAGGATGTAGACCTTCTAAGTTATTAAAAGAAACATTACCCATTTAAAACAAAGTATTTTTATATATGCTTATGTCCTTAAATGGATGGTATCCTTAAAATGAGTGAAACTAGAGTGCCTTTGGGTAAGGCGTTGGTGAATTAGAATGCAAGTAGAAATTGATATGAAATGGTTTTAGGGTACATAGGTATTTTTTCTACATAAAGATTTGCATAAGTAATTTTCCTTCCTTCATTATTTATTTTGTTGGCAAACCCAAACTAACATCTCTTAATGTTTCAAGGTCATAAATAATGACATGTCTATTTTTCTTCTTTGGTTTATTGGAAATTTTCTCCATATTAATGTCAAGGGAATGTAAAAAAGAATAGATACATATTGAAAGTTGATAAAATGCCATGTATTAAAGATATTTGTCTCTATATGAGAGATATAACAAAACTTATGTTAAGTTCAATATCTTAGTATTGTTTTTTCATTTAAATCTTGCATTACAAGGATCGCCCCACATCAATAATGCAATAATAACATTTTGATTGGGGAATTTGTGTTTTAAATAAGGTGATTTTATGGTATATAAAATATGAATATATTCAAAGAAAAATAAAGTTTTCAACAATTGAATTCATATTTGAAGTTTTATTTATACTTATATTTTTCAATCGTATATTTAATATTTTAAGTAAAGATAAGTACCATTTTCAAGTGTTAATGAGGGAAATTTGATTTCAATGGATATTAACCAACATGGCCACCATCATTATACATTTTTAAATTGTATACTAGATTATGAAATTTCCACTTTTCTAGTGGATACCCCACCTAACAGATCGGATGAAGTCCACATGATATGACTTTAAATCTAATTGATCTACATTTTGGAATTTTATGGGGCATTTGTTTGCTAAGAAATCTTGTAGGTATTTGTTAGAATGACAAGTTTGAGCTCTACAACTCCAAAATGTGGAAAATTTATGCAAGTCATTTGATATGATTTCATATGTGTGTGTCCTTGAAGTTAGGTGAAATGTCGAGTCAAATTATTGGTCTTTCCTTAATTAAGCTAGTGTACTTTGTAGAAATTTATAATAATAATGTTGATATTAATATCTATTGAAAAAAATTAATTTGTAATTTAAAAATATGAAAATCACTTTAAATATTTAATAATAAAAAAATTATTAGTGTTCATTTCGTTGAAGAAATATTTAAAAAATCACTTTAAATATTTATTAATAATTTCCAACTTATTACCACTTTCCAACTTATTACCACTTGGTAATAATTTGTTGTTTACCGGATAGTATTTTAATAATTTCTAACTTATTTTTTTTTTTTTTTTTTTTTTCTGGGTAAAGACTGATCTACTTATATTAAAAAAACTGTAAAAATATATATAAAGAGGTTTAAACCTCTGAGAGTGTCATAGCAACTCTCTGTCAAAAAATCTTTACAAAACTGTCTGTTCCACCTGCTATGAGGAACGTTATACATTTTACAAAGAGCTGGAGCAGACTAATAAGAAGCTAGGAGAAGACCTGATCGGCCTGAAAAGGTTGTTGGTTGCCTGAGTGTAATAAGGAAGACCTGCCCGAATGCTGGGCATTAGCAAAAGACCAAAATTTTGCTGTTGGCTCGCCGCAAGCTGGCTGGATTCGTCGCCAACCTCCATACTCTGATCCGGAAGAACTAAAGACCAAAACAGAACATGTGTCCCGACGCATCCAAAACCTGGCTTGACACTTACTTGGGTTCCACTGATCCTTGCTCAATCTCCTTTGTCCGGGGCGTGCTCCCAAGTAACCTCCACACCATCCTCGACATCCATGGGACTCATCCCCGGAGGCAGCTTGAGATACAGAATGTTTGTGAAAGTGTTATTAGGCTCATCTTCCATGGTTTGCTTCTGAGGTGAAGCCTACCGAATACCTGCCATATCCTGAGGTTCCTCTGCCTTCTCCTCTACAGGAGCCAAAGTGCTCTCGTCCTTCATGCTAACCATTTCCTGAAAAACCTCTCCCTGCTCCTTGGAAGGAGCGCAAGTGCTCTCTTCCTCCAGCCTGCTCTGCGACGAAGGGGCATATGAACTTTCTTCCGCCATCCTGCTCTGCGAAGAATTGTCCGAAGGAGAAGGAAATTGCTCCTTAGAAGCAGCCTCCGGACTTACAGTCTCCTCATCTTTTTCCGAGAAGATGACAGTCACCAGAGCTGAAATAAGCGGTTTGTTTAACCGGCTTTGAAATTTAAATCTTGTGGATTGCACAGAATTACTAATAGATGGGCCAGACTCTTCTGATCTTGACGAAGGGGGCGAAGCAAAGGCGAGAGGCGAAATACGACGAGGGGTTGGACTGCCTCTCCCTCCAGACCCTCCCCGGTGGCCTAAATTACTCCTGCGCCTTGGAGTGGCCCTTAAATGAGGAGCCATATACTTGGTCTGGTGTGAGACAAACGAGCTCAAATACAGGGGTTTCTTCGTCAAAGCCTGAAGGCTGGTGGGCACCCAGATGGAAAACCAAATAGAACCCACTATATAGATTTTGAACTCGCCAGCTGAGGAATCATCAATGCGGCAATGCTGTTCCACAACTGAACGAGTCCATCTATCTGTCCAGGCAACTACATCCAGAGGGAGAGCTAAAAATGAAGCATAAACAGGGTTGATAAACATGACGTGGAAGGAGGAGGTCGAGTTTAGAGCCTTACCAGCAGCTGCAATCCGCCTCAGGAACTTCCAAGACTGCTGCGTCTGAGGAAAAGGCCTCTCCTCTCAAGCTCCAAGCGACCAGAGACAGCCTTTGCCACCTTCCTCATACCCAAATGAGCTAGCACCATCCGTTTCCTCTGAGAGAAAGCTCTCTTCCTGTAGCCAAGACAGGACAGGGAAGAATGTCCCTGGAACCAAATTCGCCATCCTAATATCATCTCTGCTCGTGCCTTGGGACGGTGACTGCAATGAATGGCATTGAATGCCTTTCCGCTCACCCTGATTAATAGCCATCAGATCATCCATGTTTGGCTGCCAGTTATTAGCTTCAAGTGGCATGCTCATAACTACCATTTAAACACGAATACGATCACCCGCATCTGGGTGTGCATATTCACTTGCTTGCATATCGCTGGATAGAATAGCTTGAAAGGTGGACAGTTCTGTCTCTGAAGCTATGCCCTGTAATGGTCCTTCAAAAAATTCCTTTCCCTTGTCCACTCCTAGGTTGGCAAGAAAATCTGCCAGTTTGTTCCCTTCTCTTCTGGTGTGCTTGAAGGAGATGGCTTTATTATTTCTAAGCCATTGTTGAAGCAGCTCAAGTCTAGTGGCCATTCTCCAGCTGCTACTCACCTTCTGTACCGCTAAACCTTGTTGGATCTTTGAGACCATGTTGATAATAATTTGTGAGTCCCCTTCCACTATAAGGGGAGTGAGCTTTTGAGCTTGCGCTATATTGAGCCCTCTCCATAGTCCTTCCAGTTCTGCTGCATTATTTGTATTCAATCCAATTGAACCAATGAAGACGGTGAGAGGGTTTCCCTGTTTATTTCTTATTACTCCACCATATCCCGTGCTTCCGGGATTTCCTTTCGACACCCCATCAAAGTTGAGTTGGAATGCATTTATGGGCGGGGGAGTCCAGCAAGTTGGGGATTCTTGATGTCTGGCTGAGTTTCCTTGAGAAGAATTAGGACTTTGTAATTGGATCTGCCAAGTACTCCATATGGCTTGTTGCTGTGGAGTAGAAGGAAAGTCCTCTTGGGACCAGCTTTCAATAGACAGAGTTTCTTGGATGTTTTGGTGCATGATTTTCCATACCTGCTCCATTTGCATTGCTTGATCTTTGAATATCTGCCTGTTTCTCTCTTTCCATATATTCCACATCAGTAGTCCTGGTATAATTTTCCAAAGAATATTTAGAATATTGCTTTGATAAGGCTTTTGGGCCGAGTTGCGCAGAGTGTTGTTGATGTCCCCCATCACTCTCCCTTCCTTCCGACATCGAAATGTGACTTTTTCCCAAAGTTTCCTTCCTAATGGACAAGTTTGCATGAGATGTAAAGCAGATTCCTCTTCCAATTTGCAGTTGAGACAAATTGATGGACCTTCGAATTTCCTTTTTCTGAGGTTGTCCCAGGTGAGAATCCTATTGTGTGACAGGAGCCAAAGAAATGTGGAAACCTTCAGCCATATGGGAGGATTCCATATTTTTTCCCATAATTTGTCTTTGATGAGTCGGTCTTTTAGAATAATGTTGTAAGCCTCCTTAGTTGTAAATATGCCTTTTTCTTCGTACCCCCACCTTAGACTATCCATACCTGCCCCCTTTAGAATTTTTCTTTTTTGCAGTTCTGCGGATAGAGAGAGATGGATTGCCTCTGAGCTGTCTCGTAGGATGTCGCGCGCCTCTTTCCATTCTCTGTGTTCTGATTCATTGTGGGATCTCCAGAAATAACTTACCTTATCCAACTGATTTATGTCCTTATCTGGTATTCCTTGAATGAGGTTTTTCATGCTTGGGAATTGCTACCATGAGTCTTCCCAGAATCGTGCTGTGCAGCTATCCTTCACCTCCCAAAAACTGTGTCTTTGAATTAGATCTCTATGTTTAATAGCCGAGTTCCACATAACCGATCCTTTACTTACTTCCGACATTCTAATGCACTCCTCCAAGGGCAAGTTGTTAGCGTACTTCGCTGTCCATAGGCTAGCCCAGGGCATGCTTGGGTTTGAAAGCCATTTCCACCATATTTTTGCTCCCATGATCATATTGCTATGTTCTGGATATCTTAGACCAATGCCTCCTGCATTTTTTGGAAGACAGGTCTTCTCCCATTTGACCAAAGCCCATTTTTGATTTGGTCCCGAGCTTCCCCATAAGAAGTTGCGCTGCAGCTGTTTAATAGCTTTGAGCACCCATTTCGGTGCTGCCATTATAGAGAACAAGTAGAGCGGCATAGAATGAAGAACAACTTTGATTAGCACAATCCTGCTAGCCATATTAAGGGCTCCATGAGTCCAAAGGAATAATCTAGCCTCCAGCTTTTCTAACACGTTGGTCCAAGAGGAGTGCTTAAGGGCAGAAGCAATTAAAGGAGCTCCTAAGTACTTGGAAGGCAGGGATGCTATGGAGAAGCCTAAAATGCGCGCAATTGCTCTTTGAGTTGCTGGCGGAGTGTTGAAGAAGAATATCTGGGATTTAACTTTGTTGATGAGGGCTCCAGACGCCATAGAGAAATTGTCAAGTAAAGCATTTAGGGTGCGAGCTTCTTGAACGGAAGGGTGGCCAAATAACATGTTATCGTCAACAAATTGTTGGTGAGAGATGGTAGGGGCTTGGTGAAGAGCAATGCCTTTGAGGTTGCGGGAGAGGATGGTCGAATTTATGCTACGACCTAATCCATCAGCCATAATTACAAACAGAAAGGGCGACAGAGGATCCCCTTGTCTGATTCCCCTGGAAGGGCGGAAAGTGGAAGATGGTGTCCCATTGATGAGGATAGAGAAAAATGTGGTTGAAATGAGACTACTGATCCATCGAATCCAGGAGGCGGCAAAACCAAAAGCTTTCAGGATTTTTTGCATATATTCCCAGCTAATGCTGTCAAAAGCCTTAGATAAATCAATTTTAAGTAACATACCTGGTTTTTTTGTCTACTTGAGGGAATGAATAATCTCATGGGTTAGGATTATCCCATCCGTTATTTGTCATCCCTCAACATATCCGGATTGTTCTAGAGAGATGATGAAGGGGAGCATGGGCTTCAGCCGCAGAGCTACTACCTTGGATATGATCTTGTAAATGATATTGCACAAGGCTATTGGTTTGTACTTATCAAGAGAATTTGATTCCTTTGTCTTGGGTATTAATGCTATGAATGTTGCATTCATGCCCAGGTACATCCATCTTAAAGTGCGCGATTCTTCTACTACTTGCCAGACTTCCCATTTGATCAGCTCCCAAAAGTGTTGGAAAAAAATTGAAGTAAATCCATCTGGACCAGGTGCTTTTCCAGCTTTTAATAAATTCATTGCTATCTCCACCTCCTGAAGACTGATAGGTTTGAGAAGAAGAGCGTTGTGGTCTTTAGTTATTAAACGAGGACTATGTCGTATGATTCTATCAATCACCTCTGTTCTATTGATATTAGGCTCTTGGTTCATTTTCCTGAAGTAATTGAGAAATTCCTGTTCTATACCTTCATGTGTTTCAATTTTGGTGCCCTATTCATTATTGACGTATGAGATTTGATTACTCATTCTTCTTTGGACTGTAGTTTTATGAAAAACTTAGTGTTCTTCTCCCCTTCCTTCAGCCATCTGACTCTAGATTTTTGCCGCCAAAGAACTTCCTCCTGTAGATCTCGTTCTAGTAGTTTTTTTTCTGTTTCTTGCTCTTTCTGGACTAGTTCTTCCGACCGTCCCTTAGAAATCATCCTTTGATGAATATTTTTCATTTCTTGAGTGAGGAGTTCCTTTGCCCTGAAGATGTTCCCAAATGTGGTTTTTTTCCAGCGTTTTATTTCCTCCTTGAGATGCTTCAGCTTTCTTTGGAATCTAGACATTTTTGTATCCTCAGTTGGATTGCAATTTTGCCATGTTGTTCAGATAAAATCATTGAATTCTAGATGAGAGAGCCAGAAGGCTTCAAACCGAAAGGGTCTTCTTATGTTATTAGCAGGCCTGTTCCAGTGGAGTGCAATGGGCCAGTGATCAAATCCGGAGAATGGAAGAATGGTGGCTGTGAATTCTCCTCCAATGTGTACTACATTATCGGAAATCAAAAACCGATCCAAGCGTGACACGATTTGCATTGGAGCTGCCCTTTTGTTATTCCAGGTGTAGAGTCCATTGGATGTGGGAAAATCAATCAGCCAATTATTTTGGATGAAGTCTTTTAGGAGTGAGCCATCCCTATTTATTCTGCTGCGTCCTCCTTGCTTTTCCTCCATTGATGCAATCATATTAAAATCTCCTCCAGAGACCCAGAGCGGGTATGTCCTGTCTGTGTTAAGCTGCATTATTGCATCTAGTATTTCCGCTTTCAGCTGAGTTTCTTGCGGAATGTACACATTTGTGATATGGCCATAAATATTCGTACCCAGAAGATGAAATATGGCTTGAATGAAATGTTTATTTGCATGGATATTAACTAATTGGATTTTTCTCACATCCTAGAGAATTGCAAGTCCTCCTGAGGCTCCCTAAGCATCCACAGCTGTAACTAGCCCCCCTAGCCAGGCCTTAGCTGCTATTTTTTCCAAAAGTATCGATTTACATTTAGTCTCCTGCAAAAAAAGAATTGCTGGCTTTTCCTCCATTATCATATTTTTTAAAAGTCTCCCTTTCCTTGGGCAGTTGAGCCCTCTAATGTTCCATGATATCAACTTCATTGGGAAGGTTTGGGGTCAGTATTGTAATACTTGGTTAGCTTGGCATATCTTCTTGACTCAACCAAGACCTCTCCAATCTTAATAGTTCTTTCTAAAGCCGTTTTCCGTCCTCTCTTTTTACTGTATTTGGTGATGAATTTTCCATCCCATTGACTGCCTATTTGAACCCCTAGAGAGTATTTTTTTTGGGCTTTGTTCAAAACTTCTACTAGATTATCCACTTGTCTATCAGGTATTTTATCGAAGTTACCTGTTTTGGAAGCTTTTTCTAGACCCAGAATGTCTAGTTCACCAATATCTATCGGTTCGGTGTCTTCGTCCATGAAATGCGGTTCTTGAGAGATTCCATCTGCTTCCTTCCCTTTGCCTATGCTATGGTTTGTCGTGTCTATATCCATTTCCGGTGTACTCCTTTTTTCTGAGGCGGACTTGATCTTGTCGCCTTCCTGGATCGTCTTCTTTTCCCCTGTTTTTGAAGAGGGGCGTATTGTTTTTCCCGGATCAGACCCTTCTTGTGACTCTGCATTTGCTAGGACCTCAAAATTGTTACTTGTAGAGGGCTTGGACGGATCCTCTGGCGATCTCTTAGGAGATGCTGTGGATTTTTTACTTCCTCTTCTTCGATTTGTCACTTTGGTGAAACCATCCGAAGACTGTTTTTCTTGGCTCGTTTGAGCTGTGGGTTTATTATTTAGGGGGCAATATCTGAAGAGGTGGCCTAGGGCATGACATTTCCTACACCTGAAAGGAACATGCTCATAATCAATTACCTGAATCCAATCTTGGTCTTCATGAAAAAGACGTACTGTATCAGGCAGAGGTTATTTCAGATCCATATAAACGCAAATCCTGGCATAAGAAGCATAAGAGGTGTGTCTTATGGTCTTTGTTTCTTCTTCTACTTTGACAAATTCTCCTAAGACCGATCCAATGGCTTTTAGTCACTCCTCCTCCCAGTATTCCTATGGTAGCGAATACAGTCGGATCCAGACCGGTGCCCAACTTAGATCTTCCTTGTCCGGGTTGAAACGGGCGACCCATTCTCTGAGAAATAGCCCTGCAGAGTTGAAAAAATAGGGACCCCCATCGAAGACTCTGTTTCTGTCTTCCAAGAAGTTAAAAATCGTAGTGAAAAACCCTTTCGGCCCTAGAAGCAGGGTTATTTGTCCTTTTGGGCGCCATTTGATATTGATCCAGTTTCTCAGGGCTTTTTCTGTAGGCCATAAGCCAATAAATTTGCCTATGAGAGCATGATCTCTCATATATTGTATTCTTGCAATGATGCGATGGCTAGGTAGCTCCATTTCTGGCCTGTGAGTAGCTACGGGCTTGCATGTGGATGAGCTAACCTTTGGTTTATCTTGCTGTGCCTGATCCTCCTTCTTGTTCTGCTTTTCCTTTGTGGTACTGTTAATGTTTTCTTGTTCCTCGATTGGATTTACAATGGGTCCTTGCTGGTTATCGCCGGTTGGATGTGTCGCCCCTCCTACCCCCTGAGGGGGATCCATTATTACCCTTTCCCCAAGCCCCAGGCCTGAGCCTTCTGCACTGCCACCATCAGATGTGGGGTTCACTGGGCAGGGATCCTGCCACTGCAGGTCTCTGCAGAAACCCTAGCACTTGATCGCCTTCCGTGACCATCCTCGCGCGCTCCGCCTTCCATCCATTCAATTTTTTTTTATTCAGAATAATTTCTAACTTATTATCTCTTATTAATAAATTTATTTTTGCAGGACAATATTTTACTAACTCATTTTGGATTGTTTCTACCTCCTTCATTGCTTGCTTGTATGAGGAAAGTATTTTGCAATTATAATAAGTGCCGTGCCTCAGGAGGACACTATTTAACAATTATATAATAGTTGTGGTGCCCCCTACCAATGGATATTATAAATAGACATTGGAATGAATAATCTGTGTGGTGAGATGTTTATCACATTTTCCCCTTTTGCTCCACTAATGATTCGCGAGAAACTTCCACTAAAAATAAAGAGCTAATAGTAGTAGTGATGATTCGTGAGTAGCTTCCACGTGTTTTCATTCGTAACTGCTGAATATGTAAAGGTTTGTTTTAGAGTTTAAATGTTGTTGGAGACAGATTTTGACTAGGAAGACTAAAGATAATAATAAAATTGCTCTTCACGATTGGAATTCCTATCTTAAAAAGCTTTATGAATCTCCAAATATCATGGATAATTTGGAAACCCTTCTCACAACGAAAGAAGTTTTCTCTTTAGAAGACATTAAGTTTGGGGTTAATCGCCTCGCTAATGGGAAAGCTAAGGACATCAAAGGTTACCAGGCGGAAATCTTAAAAATTGGAGGTCCTGTCCTCATCCCCCACATCCACAAGCTTTTCAATCAAGCAGTCAAGTAAGGGTTCCCTAAACCTTGGACTGAGAGCCTCATTATCCCTATTTTTAAAAGTGGGGATACAAATAACCCGTCTAACTATCGAACAATTATGATTAGCCCTCTCTTAGCCAAGTTATATGGTAGTATTTTGGAAAAGAGGTTAAGCATATGGCTTGAAAGTGAAGGTAAGCGGGCTAAAGGCCAATCAGGTTTCAAAAGGCATCACTCAACAATAGACCACCTCGTTATGCTTAGGATCATTGCGGAGGAATGTCAGAATGATAAATCCAATTTATTTTTCTGCTTTGTGGACTTTAGAAAGGCTTTCGATACAGTTCCTAGATACAACCTTTGGAATAGATTAGAAGAGCTAAAGGTTCCTCTCGAGTTGAGAGCTGTCGCTATAAGGTTATACAAGAATGTAATTGCCAAGCTAAAGAGCAATGAAGGGTGGTCGAACGATATTAAGTGTAACATCGGAGTTAAACAAGGTTGCCCCCTCTCCCCTACCCTATTTGGCATTTACATCGATAAGCTCGAAGGTTATTTAGCGAAAGCAGGATGTGATGGCATGATCTTAGCTGGGATAGTCGTCATCCTTCTTCTCTATGCTGATGATATTGTTCTTTTGGCAAGGTGCCCGTCTGATCTTGATAAGCAACTCAGGCTTCTTAAGGATTTCTGCTCTA
>APFE031413989.1:42096-53103 GCA_000404065.3 Pinus taeda | reverse complement strand
GCTTCTCTCCAAGTTTTTTGAGCATAGGAATAAAATCTTAAATCAAAATAAATAATTTGTTTCTTTAGGTCCGATAGACCAATGTTTGGTCTCGGTGGACGTTAACCATCATCATCATCAATATATTTGTTCATCTTTAAGTTCTGGTGGGATCTTTTCTCTTCATCAAACATCTTTAAAATAATTTTTGCAACTGTTAATGTAGTTGGTTGGTTTCATTGATTTATATATATTTCTACAAAATGAATTTATGGCATATCTATATTTCTAATTGAAATTAATTATTAGTTTTATATAATTTGATTTAATGAATACAATATTAACAAAATATAATGTGGTTAATATAAATAGATAAATATACATCAATCACATTAATAATTAAAGCATGTATGGTAATAATTTAATACTAATAATAATATTGATATATAATTGTAACTTTCGAAGTCTTATTATAATAACAAAAATTGTATTATTTTATTTAAATAATACTAATTATTATTATATTACAATATTATTATAATAGGGCAAGGCTAATTTATAAACTAAATATCTTTTTTCACTAGAATTTTCTATACAATTTCAATAAAAATATGTGAATTTTTCTTTTTTAAATTCATTTTTTAATGCATAAATGAATTCAACACACTCGAAAACAGTTAGGCACTCAAAATCTAAAGATTAAACAACTTAAACTCAAGTTTTTTAAAAATCTCCACCACATTTTGGTTAAATTAATGGGAAAAAATGTCATCAAAAAATCAGTTTGCTCTATAATTTACACTACTTCTATTATAATATGATATAGTCTAACTTATTATATAAATCGCTTTTTTGACTGCATTTTTCTCCCTAATTTTAAGCAAAATCAAGCAGAGATTTTTAAAACCTCTAGTTTGATTTGTTTAATCTCAAGAATTGGAGTCATCTAGGGACCTTTTAGGGTGTTGAATCCATTTATGTATTGAAAAATGCATTTTAAACAAAAAAACCTCACATTCTTTCTTCAAATTGTTTCACTAAACTCCCATGAAAATGTCTATTAGACTACACCCTATAATATTATAGTAATATTAACGTTATAATTTAGTATACTAGAATTTACATTAACAATAAATCATAATGTCACAACATTAAACCTTAATATTAAATGGAATATTACAAACCCTAATATTATGAAAGACAATACTAGAAACACTAATATTAATTCAATAAATAAGATGTTGTAACTTAAAGTTTAACATTTTGACT
Source organism: Pinus taeda (assembly GCA_000404065.3). Lineage (NCBI taxonomy): Eukaryota > Viridiplantae > Streptophyta > Pinopsida > Pinales > Pinaceae > Pinus > Pinus taeda. The sequence goes on along the minus strand of APFE031413989.1, from coordinate 51,855 downwards.
AAGTAAAATTACATAAGAATAAATCAAAAAATAAAAATTAAATTAAAGAAAAAGATTAATGTAATGTAATGTAAACCTTTTAAATGAGGCAAAGAAGTAAATTAAAACTATAAAAATAAAATATTAAAAATAAAAAAGGTCCCATATTATTGAGTATCCATAGTATTCATGTGGAATATTATATAGTGCTAGATCCATGCTAATTGTACAACGAAGCTCACATAGGGATTAAATCTCTTAAGATGCTAACTTCTTTTAGAGTGAAAAGAGATTTGATCTCTCTCAACACTTAGTATATCTAGACTTAAGATGGATGTAAGGTGGTTTAATTTCCCACTTTAAATAGGTTATATTCCATGTGAGTACTATGAGTAAATACCACAGGGCATTTCTATTTCCATTATTTTAGTTTTATTTTTTATTTTACCTTGCGTATTTTAGAATGTTTAAATTACGTTATATTAATTTTTTTATTTAATTTCCCCTCAATGCGTTGTGAGAGGTGCCAGGACTCAATGGATATGGGCTAGACAGTGAAATTCATTGCAACTGCATCCGACATGCTCAAGGGAGGGAGTGTGGTGTCCTTTGCCTTGACTGCATGGGAGGTGGGCTAGCCATGTGGCGAAGGGCAGCATAAGGGAAGGTAGCAAAGGGGGAAGGAGTATTGGAAGTGCAGGGAAGGCGCAAGGTGTAGCGGGGAAGTGATCTAATAATCACCCTATAAAGGACATCAGTTGAAGATTTATTAAACAAAGTTATTACACACTCATGTGCTGGTGTGTGTTCTGTGTTATTTAATCAACAAATCAATCAGATTCCCAACACATAGACATTTAAATGGAAAGATAGCAGAGAAATACAAGAAGAAAACACAAAGACACAAGAATTTTAATAAGGAGTTCACCCTATTCTCCACGGCTACATCTCTGGTCTAGCTGTCAGTGGTGGCCTTGTTTTATTGTGCCTTTAAGCAGAGAATTACAATACAAGGACTCAATGTGAGTTCTCCTGAAGCAGGTTTCACCTGGCAGGGTGGTTCGTGGATTCCCCAAGCCATTGGAGTACATAGACTCTTCTTCTTACCACCTTTGTGACCTTCTAGTCTACAGGGTAGAGCCCAATGTGGTGCTCAGCCTGGACAAATCCTCTATGGGATGGCTCAGATCTCTCAAGCCTTTGGTGTTCAATGTTGCCTCTAGTTAGCTCGACCCTCTATCCTCTTTGCGCTCTTACTTCATTGTCTTCCTTCTCTGTATATTACTTCCTCCTCTCAGGATTTTGGTCTCTCTGTCTCTTTCTTTTTCTCTCCCTCGTCTCTTTTCCGACTTGACTGTCTTATATTTTTTTCTTCATTGTTCATGGCTTCGAAGCCATTCGAACTCATGCCTATATGGTTCCTCTTCCACTTCTGTCGATTCACCTTCTACAACTGTGCTTGGAGTTCCCTGTTTGGCATCATCATGAACGCTCAGGGAGTGGCCACATGTCTTCCTCTAAATGACGCAAGCCTGCTTCGTTAGTTCATTTCATCAGCTACATTGTGGATGAAGTCTTTCCTCCACCATGGTGGTCAAATGAATTCCAAGTCTTTACAAATCGCCGTGTATTCCTTCATCGATTCTGCTTCCTCCATCAGGCGTGATCTCAGCCGTCCGATCTGGGTCCTGCAGATCCAATGTCGTACACACGTTCCACATGGTTGACTTGCTCAACTCATAGTGCGTCATCAACAATGGTTTTCTCTCACCTCCACTTGCCACTCGTTGATCGTTGAGTGGGATCGCTCCATGTCCATCCAAAACCGCTTAGTGTTTGAGGGCACCCCAATCAATACTACCGGTTTCCAGAGCACGGGCCCTGCCTTTGTCCTTTTAGCACTGTTTGCCTTTTCGCCCATGGTTTTCTGGTTCCCCCACGCGACTGAGTGCTCCAGCTTCCTCCATTTTGGCCCTCTTTACCTAGCAATGCATGATTAATGCTAATTTTGCATCAAAATCCACCTCCTTTTCCCGATTTGGGGCTCCTAAGGGCTACTTTGACCTCCTGCATAGACTCCATGGGCCTCGATTAGCAAGCTTTAACCGAGGTCCTCATTGTTCCACATTGGCTACCATTGCCACTAGTTCAACGCTGTTTTTGATCATGGTTCTGATTTCTTTAGAGATTTTTCTTGACCTGATACAGTCATGGTTCTTTAACAGTCTTTTACAGATCCAATTTGGATCATGGCCTTCCCACTAAAAAATCTTTTGGACCAACAAAATTTGGTTTTCTATTAAGCATCAACTAAGTGAGGATATCGTTGTCTCACTTGTCTAATTTCAATCCACTTTGCACTGCTTGGCTTCGAACCTTTCAATTTAATTCTGAGGTACTCAACATCTCCTCTGCACGTCGTCCTCACCTTCCTATCCAAGACTGTGTCTTCCCACAGTTCATTAAGATATTCAGGTAGCAGATCATCAATAGAAGGCAATTGACTTTGGTATTTAGGATCCTCAATCATTGAAGTTTCAAACAATCTCAAGAAATCTGTATTTATGACTGAGTAGATGTGCATGTAAGCTGGTAGATCAAGGTGGAAAGCATTTTCGCCAATCTTCTCAAGTATCCTAAAAGGTCCATACCTCATCGGCTTTAGCTTTTTACCTTCACCTTGCATCCAGTCCTTGCTGATCTAAATCCAGACCTAGTCTCCAACTTGAAAACTATGCTCCATCTAATGCTTGTCATGCCTAGCCTTATATTTGGCTTGGCTCTTTTCTAGTTGTTCCTGTACTGGCTTGTGGATCTTCTGGATCTATTTAATGAACCTAGTTTCCTTGTCCACATCACTTTGTCCATCAACCTTGGTATCTTTACCAAAGACAAAATCCAAAGGATACCTTGGTATGAAACCAAAACAAGTCTCAAAAGGAGATCTATGTGTAGAAGAGTGTTTTGCTCTGTTGTAAGCATGCTGCACATAACACAAATGCTCATCCCAAAGGTTAGGATGTTTGCTGCAATATCCCTTGAGTAACTAGATCACTATCATGTTAACTATTTCTGTCTAGCCATCGGTTTGTGGATGAAAAGTTGTACTTTTCTTCAGTTGGGTGTCGATCAGTTCCCACAGACTTGAGCAAAACTTCCCCACAAATCGGGTGTCTCGATCAGATACAATAGAAGTGGGTAATCCAAAATGAACCCATGCATGTTCAAAGAAAATTTTTACAGTTTGTTCAGTTCTAATCTGTTTATTACAAGGTATCAAAATACACATTTTGCTGAACCTATCCACAACCACATATAGATAATCATGAACTTTCCCAGATTTAGGCAGTCCTCCAACAAAATCCATGGAAACACTTTCCCAAGGGTGAAAAGGAACTGGTAAAGGAGTGTACAAGCCTAGTTTTCTATTGTTGGGGTTGCTTTTAGCACTGATAGTACACCCTGATACATATCTAGAAACTGTCTCATTCATTTTCAGCCAGTAACAAAATCTTTGCAGCTGTGCAACTATTTTACTTACCCCAAAGTGACCTGATATCAAAGAAGTGTGTGCCTCTCTAATTATCTTTACTCTCTCTATTTGTGGAATGCAGAGTTTCCCACAATGATATAAGAGTTAGTCCTTCACATGATAGTTCAATTCTTCTACCTTTTTGCCTGGACTCAAAGTTGCATATACATCTTTAAAGTCTATATCCTGAGCATATTGTTCAATGTAAATTTCATGTAGTATAACATTATGCTTAAGTATAGTAGATGCATTTATAATGGGTCTAGATAACATGTTTGCAACTTTGTTGTGTATGCCCTTTTTATATCTGATGACTAGATGAAACTGTCGTAGAAAACCCATTCATCTCTAATGCCTTGATTGTTACAACTTAGTTTGGGAGTGTAGATATTGAAGTGGTTGATGATCAATATGAATTACTGTCTCTTTTCCCATTAAGTAATGTTTCCATTTTTTCACACTCTAAACTAATGCATACAATTCTTTATCATATGTAGGATAGTTAACTACTGTAGGATTAAAAGTCTCAAAATGATAACATATGGGTTTACCATGTTGTGTCAACACTTCTCCCATGGCATAGTCACTAGCATCTACTTGGATTTCAAATGGTCTTCGTAGATTAGGCAGTGATAGTACAAGTGTTGTACTAATATTTTCTTTCAAGGTGTCGAAGGCTTTCTGATGTTTTCCTTCCCACTGAAACACCTTGTTTAATCCTATCAAAGCATGTAAGGGAGCTGCAATTGAGGAGAAATTAGAAATGAACTTCCTCCAATATTATGATGCTCCTAAGAAGCTTCTCACTTCTGTAGCAAACTTGGGTTTAGGCTAGTTTACAATTACTGCCACTTCAGAGGGATCTATTTTCAATTCACCACCCCCTACTATATGGCCTAAATAATTTAGAGATGTTTTGCCAAATTCACATTTTGAGAGTTTAACATAAAGTTTTTCTCTTTTCAAAACATCTAATGTCTGCTTAACATGCTTTAAGATTTCTTCCCACATTTTACTAAAAATCAGAATGTCATTCAGATACACAATAACAAAATCATGAAGAAAAGGCCTGAGTACATCATTCATTAATCTCATGAAAGTAGCAGGAGCATTGGTCAAGCTAAAAGGTCAAACTAGCCACTCATACAATCCCTGCTTCATTTTGAAAGCAGTCTTCCATGCATCTTGCTCTGCAACTCTAACTTGATGGTATCCACTGTGCAAATCTAGCTTGGTGAAATAAACAGCTTCCTTCAACTGATCTAAAAGATCATCTATGCAAGGAAGGGGATAACGGGTTTTGATTGTTATGTTATTCAATGCTTGATAGTCAATTCACTTTCTCCATGAGCCATCTTTCTTTCTCACCAAAATGATTGGTGACCCACATGGTGATGTGCTAGGTCTGATGAACCCTTTCTCGAGCAACTCCTGCACCTGCTTCTTGATTTCAGCATTCTCTAAAGTAGACTTCATGTACATCCCAATGTTAGGTAATGGAACATCTTGCTACAAAATAATATCATGTACTATTTCCTTTTTGGGTGGCAGACCTTTAGGTTCCTGAAACAAGACATCATATTCTGAAACAATGTTTTCTATATCAACTTACTGCTCAGCATTACAGCCCTCAAATACATTGGTTTTATTAGGTTTCTTTTCCTTTACAACCATTAGTAAGAATTGTTTGCATGAATTTATCATTATTTTCATCTACCCAGAATTTATGAGAGTATAATTATTCTTGAGCTTGTGAGCTCTTACAAAGTATTCGATTCCATGTTTAACAAGTAGATACTTGTTCTCAATTCTATAGAAAATAGCCTTTATATCATACAAGTAAGGTCTTCCTAAAGCAATTCCACATATATCCAAAGGAATTATGTCTAACTCAACCTCATCTACAAATGCTGACCCAAAAGAAAACTTGAGTTTGCATTCTCTAGTCACTTGTAGTTGTGTTTTATCATTCAACGATCCTAATGGGTATGGTTTCTTGTGAGGTGTAGTTGCTAATCCCAATTTCTTTAGAATTGCTTCAAAAATCAAATTTAATTGTGAGCCACTATCAAACAAAGTATCAATCTTTTGGCGTTGGGAAATAACTTGAATATGAAAAAACTCATGTCTTTTTCTCTCATGTTCTTCATGAATAATAGTTTAAGCATAATTACTAGTAGATGCTTCAGAATTCTTACCTTTTATACCTATGGCTACAATGATTGTTTCATCTCCCGAGTCTGATCATATATCTTTCTGAATAGTTGTAGAAATCTTCTTCTTCTTGCCCTCGGACTTCTTAGGTCTCAGCTCTAGATGCAGAATCCAATAGTGCTCCTCATCATGCCCCTCCTTTTTATAGTGAGTGCATGAAGCTTTGCTTTTTTGTGCAGTGTTAGCCTTCCTTGCTTTCCACTTCTGCTTTCTTTTCTCCTTGCTCTTGCTTACAGTGGGTTGGGATAGTCCCCCAAATTTTGGATTTCCATTCTTTTCTCTAGCTTCTAGATGGGTACCTTGTACAGATACCTCATCTATACTAGTGGGACTAAACATGAGGATGTCATGCCTCATGTAGTTGTGTAGATGACCAATGTACTTCAAAATAGTCTCTAGTGAGTCTAATGAGATACCCTACATCAATGCTCTCTTTCTGAACTCTTGAATTTACCCTTGCACACTTTGCCCTTTCAACTACCGAAGAGTTTGCCAACTCATCATGGCTTGTTGCATGTAGGCTAATGGATAGAACTACTTTTTGATTGCAGCGACAAATTCACTCCAGACAGAGATGGTCTTACCATGTTTCTTCATATCAACTTTGGTTTTTCCTTCCCACCAAACAAAGCCAGTGCCTACTAGGTGTAGGCTTGCCAGTTGAATTTTACTCTTTTCTAAGTCTATGTTATGTAACCTGCAATACACATCAATTTGTCTAATCCAATTGTCCAACTTTTCAGCATTTAGGTCTCCATCATATATAGGAAAATCAAACTTAACATCTAGCTTAATCAAAGATGCTTTCTTATTATGCACATGGCTAATAAGAGGTGTGAGAAAGCTTTCCTCTTACCCTTTTCCTTTGGAGTGGTCATGGGAATGAGACTCATCTTCTTATTTATCTTGTTTAGAACATGATGAATCTTCATCCTTATGCTTTCTAAAGTCCCTATACATTTCTTCTACCATAGACTTTATAGCTAGGAAACTCTCTATGAATTGAGGGTCCGTCCCCATAGAACCTTCCTTTGACATTGTCTTTCGAGGATAGACTCTCCCAATTCAGGATTAGTTTCGACCAACTCTACTTCTCCTAATTTGAGCTTTGATCTAGTGAGCATTTAATAGCTAAACCAACACAAGATTTTCTAACCTTACAACCTAGAGCTCTGATACAACTTGATATGATAATCACCCTATAAGTGACAATAGTTGAATATTTATTAAACAAAGGTATTACAGACTCATGTGATGGTGTGTGTTCTGCGTTATTTAAGCAACAGATCAATTAGATTGTGCACACAGAAATTTAAATGGAAAGATAACAGAGAAATATAGTAAGCAAACACAAAGTCACAAGAATTTTAATAAGAAGTTCACCCTATTCTCCAAGGCTACATCTCAAGTCTAGCTTTCAATGGTGGCCTTGTTTTATTTTGCCTTTAAGTAGAGAATTACAATACACGGACTCAATGTAAGTTCTCGTGAAGCAGGTTTCGCTTGGCAGGGTGGTTCTTGGATTCCCCAAGCCATTGGAGTATGCAAACTCTTCTTCTTACCAGCTCTATGACCTTTTGGTCTAAAGTGGAGAGTTTAATGTGGTGCTCAGCATGGACAGATCCTCTATGGGATGGCTTGGATCTCTGAAGCCTCTAGTGCTCGACAATGCCTCTAGTCAGCTCGACCCTTTGTCCTCTTTCTGCTATTGCTTCACTGTCTTCTTTCTCTATTTATTCCATCCTCCTCTCGGGATTCTAGTCTCTCTATCTCTTTCTTTTTCTCTCCCTCGGTTGTTTTCTGACTTGAATTTATTATATTTATCTTTTTCAATAATCATGGCCTTGAAGCCATTCAAACTCATGCCTATTCGATTCCTCTTCCACTTCTATTGATTCACCTTCTACAGCTGCACTTGGAGTTCCCTGTTTGAAATCATCATGAATGCTCAAGGAGTGGCCACATGTCTTCCTCTAAACGGTGCCAGCCTGCTTTGTCGGTTCGTTTCTTCAGTTACGTCATGGATGAATTCTTTCCTCCACCTTGGTGGTCAAACAGATTCCAAATATTTACAAATTGCAGTGTATTCCTTCATCGATTCTGCTTCCTCCATTGGGTGCATTCTTAGCCATTTGATCTGGGTTCCCTAGATCCAACGTCATACACACATTCCACGCAATTGACTTTCTCGACTGATAATGTACGATCAACGATAGTTTTATCTCACCTCCACTTGCCATGCATCGATCGTTGAGTGGGATCGCTCCGCTTCCATCCAAAACTATTTACTGTTTGAGGGCACCCCGATCAATATCGTCAGTTTCCAAAGTGCGGGTCCTGCCTTTGTCCTTTTAGCATTGTTTGCCTTTTCACCCATAGTCCTCTGGTTAACCCACATGACTGAGTGCTCAGACTTCCTCCATTTCAGCCCTGTTTTCCCAGCGATGCGTGATTAGTGCCTAATCGCGCATCAAAATCCACCTCCTTTTCTGGATTAGGGGCTCTGAGGGGCTACTTTGACCTCCTACACAGTCTCCATGGGCCTCGGTCAGCACTCTTTGACTCAGGTCCTCGTCGTTCTAGGCTGGCTGCCATTGCCACTCGTTCAGGGGTGTTTTTTATCATGGTTCTGAATTCTTTAGATATTTGTCTCGACCTGATACAATCATGGTTCTTTGACAGTCTTTTAAAGATCCAATTCAGATCATGAAGGAAGGAGCAGCAAAGCTAAAGGGAGGAGAAGCAGCGAAGGCCAAGGGCAGATGTAGACCATTTGGTATGTCGTCTCACCGTGGTGCTATTTAATTTGTATGCTCTGGTTGGGTTCCAAGGGAGGGAGAGTTGCACGGAAGGGGAGAGAGGTGCAAGGCCACCCTAGAGAGGTTTACCTTAACCAGCTAGAAACCAGGGTGGACAAGATGGAACCTTCACTTGGCACTGTGCTTTTTTGACTCTGCTATTGAGCAGAAGCGAGGGTTATGTGGGCACCATGAGGAGATTCGATGTAAGGATGATCTCGAGTGACCATCCTTTGGTTTGGGAAGCTAACAGGGTGGATAATGGGCTGAGTGAATTCGAGAGAATGGCAAGACATGAACATAGGGGAATTTCTAGGGATTTGAGGGGCATGAGAGGCAGAGAGGTGATCTCGAAGAGGACTAGAACTAGCAGGAACAGGGAAGGGTCGGCGGGTATGGGAGTACAAATAGCACCTCGCCACAGATGGGTCTACATATGGCTGCATGAGGGGGACCAATACTAGTAATAGGGAAAAGAATCAAGGCACGAAGATAAGCCTGAGGACTCCTGCTTGAATTCCATAACCATTGGCCACCCTTGGGGACATGGGTACCTCTGCCCGATGTAGGACACACATGGTAGTGAAGTCTCGGTATCACATTTGCACTGCGTTGTGATGGAAGAAGTAAGGAAGCTAACATATCCTAACTATTTGCAGGTTATAAGCCGGAAGGGTATGGCTCCAACACAATGTGGCTGCAACCGGGGCAACAAAGGCCTGGAACACCAGGCAACGAAATGCCCAAGTAAGACAGATGGCCGCAGGGATCGCAAGGTTGCTAAGGGCATCATAACTGAGGTAGCCGAGAATTACAAAGAGGAAGTGGAAAAGGGAATCCAAAAACTAATAGATGGCTGGGAAGAATAGGTGAAGAATGAGCTAGAACCAAATGATGAAATTGAGGTCTCAAGAACAATGGTGCCTGACCCAAGAACCACAAGAAGTCTATATTTTCTGATGAAAAGTATGCTAGGCAAAGCACTTAAACAAATCTCTATGGGGATGGTAATCACCATGCAGGGCCTCCCCAACTACAATAGAGATATGGATAAGATCCTATTCTAGTTGCATAACGAGGATGTTAGGATGGACTTGATTGACAAGTGAATCCCATACATTGGGGAGATTTTTATAATGCCAGAAGAAACTGTAGATGATCCTACCCCTGTAGCCTCAGTCATTGAAGAGCATAATGACAAGCAAGATTAGTCTACCTATGCATAGTTTGTGCTTA
>APFE031413989.1:6855-42086 GCA_000404065.3 Pinus taeda | reverse complement strand
TGCCTCTAGAGGAAAATTTGAATTCTTAGTTATACAAGGTGGCCAGGAATCATTCTAGTTCAAAGGAGGAAACTTTCCCCTCCAAAATCCCTCAAAAAGTGGATCTAGTTCCCAACACTAGGAATTTGCATTAAATGATGATGAACATATCCCTATCATGTTCATTTTGGATTCAACATTTTCCCTTGTGTAGGGGGAGAAATTCCCTAGATTCTCTCCTCCTTCAAATCTTCATAATGTGCCCAATATTATCACAATATTCTACAAAAACTAATAATATTAGTCACATGATATGCAATTATCTATGAACCTTCCTAATGAACGTATTAAAATTAAAAATATGTTATCTAATGCAGAAACAGGGTAGACTTAAGGTTACATGGGCCTTAATTTGTGTTTAATTTCTACGCCCATCACCGATCATAATGAAATCATATCATTTCTCAATTCAATTCTTTATAGAGAAATCAATGGAGGAATATTTTGCTAGGGAAGAAACATGATCATGGTAATGAAATTATATCATTAGTGAATGATTTACACAAATGCAAGATATTTTTTAAGTTTGGAGGGTGGTTTGACCCATCTAGCCTCAAGCTTATAAGAAATGGAGAACAACTCCAAGTTCTAGGTTAATCAACTTTGCACCTTGTGATTGTTGAGGGCTATAGGTTGGGAAAAAATATTGTTGGTTTTTTGGTTTCTTATTAATAGTTTTTTTTTTGTTTACCTAAGTGACTTTTTGGTTATTCTTAAAATTACGGTGAATCAACTACTAGCCAACAAATCTAATAAGAGTGAAGCTAGTAAAATTTTGAAAAGTTGTAAATAACCATGTAACTTTTTAAAATAATAAAAAATCCCTAAACAAAAAGAAATTATATAAATTCTGAAACAAATACTTTATTTTATCAAATTTTATATAAAATTTAAAACTAAATAGATTATGAAATTTATTTTACCATTAATTTGTGAAATCTGTAAAAACAAAATTTAATGAAGATGAATTTCATTCTTACTATGTCTTATTCCCAAAATTAAATTAAAAGAAAAATCTTGATAAAATCTATGTTGGATAAGTGGCATTGGTTCATGATAAACTTTAAAGTGAAAGAAATATATTAGATGTTGTTCCTTATATGCATATTTACATTGAATAGATTACATTACAAAAATGATCTAGGTTTAAGTTGGTGAATAGATTCTTAAGAAAAAAGGAAGATATTAAATAGGCAATTGTATATGTGCATGGGGATGTTAAATAGGGTATATTGTAAAAATGATATCATTATGATATTTCAATACATAATTTATATTGTTTAATAAGCTATAGTTTATGTTTAGAAGGTTTTGAGGCATATTTTTAGAGAGGATTCCTTGGAATCACAAGTTTGAATCCATAATGTGAATGGCTAAGATATTAACAGGCAAGTTTGGATCATTGTGTTGAATCCATATACGGGGTGAAAAATAAAAAATTAAGCAACAAAAGTTAACATTTGGCCAAAAAAAACTGGTATTAAACTTTAATGGGAACTACAATTTTAACCAATATTGTGAGTTTTATCATTAGAATTCTATAGATCTTAAAAATATCTACAAAATTTTGATTAAAATTAGACTACATGATTATTAAATTTGGAATGGACATTTATATAAAGGGCGATGCATTATAGTCTATGAATATTCATATAAAAATAAAAGGTACACATATATGAGTTAGTTACAAAAAAGTTATAACCATTTTAAAATTATTATTGGGCCAAAAGGTGATGTTGTAATTTAATGCACTGTAAAGGCTAAATAAAGGAATTTATCTAATATAATGTGAAAATCTAACTAGGTTAGAATAAAGACAATAAAAAATAAAATAAGCCAGCTTATTAGCTGGTGGTATTTATGGCTAATATAAGGTGGGGAATTAAAATTAGTAGATAAGGATCTCCCATATCAATAAATAAATAAAAATTATCCCTAATAATGAAAACCCATGGTTTTAACCAGTGGTATTCATGTGGAATATAACCTATTTAAAGTTCAGAATTAAACTAGCCTAGATCCATCTTAACTCATGATTGCCAAACATGAGAGTACAAAATCTCTTAAAAAGAGGTTTGATTAGTGATCCGTGAGTTGTGCCCTTGGCATATCAAAGGTTAATAGGGATGTAAGTTGTAGGCTTGGTGGGTTATTAAAGTAAACATAACCCATTCAAAACAAAGTATTTTGAGGTAGCAAGGGATTGAAAAAGATAGGCATTTTTCAGTTACAATTTAGAAGGTATTTTTTGTGGTTTCATGGGAAGGTTTAGCTCTCAATTAGCTCTCAACCCCATTTGCCAACAGTAACCTTGTCAAGGCTACAACTACCTCTTATATTCTAGGTTATGTCTTATTGCCTTGACCCCCCATCCACTCACCTACTCATTCTCTCCTCCATCATTAGATATCACTTACAATTTCTAGGTTAAGGGTTTCTTTTCAATGGTTCCTTTATTTTTTCTTTTCCACGTTTCCTTTATTTTTTGTGTAGATTTGTTATAGGTATACACCCAAAGTTTACTTAGTAATCTCTTTTGTTTTGCAGTCTATTTGTTAGAGGCCTCAGCTTCCCAGGATTTTCATATCTGCTTCACAAGCTTGAAATGGGTAATTCCCCTTGTTGAAAACTCTTCTATTATGTTATGCTATAGATTAATTATAATTGCTAGTTTTGATATGACATTTTTGTTTGATTTTCAGAGAGTTCACTCTCTAGCTTAGCATGGTTGTGGATAGGATCAGGTTTGGACAACCCTTCCACCCTATGGATCTGGTGTTCTGGGGAATTTTGTGGTCTCATATTTTAAACCCTAGATTAGTTCCTATTGTTTTGTTTTAGCTTCATGTACTTACTATTTACTACACGGTTATGCATAGATTAAACCCTAGAGTAGTTCCTGTTGTTTTATTTTAATTTCTTGCAGCTACTATTTACTAAAAGGTTATGAATAGATTAAACCCTAGACTCGTTCCTATTGTTTTATTTTAGTTTCTTTTCCCTACTATTTAATATAGGGTTATTAATTATAAGCACTAAATTAGTTTTATGTTTTGTAAAAAGGGAAAGTTCACTGTAAATTTCACTTTAGCTATAGCTACAAAGCTTAATGATGCTTTCTTTTGGTTAACATTGCTATGTGGTACTACCCATTCAGTTTTTCACTGAATACCTTTATATATGTATTTGTTTTACACTAGAATAAGATTTATCTATCTATGTTTTTTCATTTTAATGGACAATATGTTGTGCTCTATCCCTAAGGTTAAATACTTGAATTGTTAAAAAATTAGTGAGATGCTTACTCTGTTATTATTTTTTTTATATTTTATGTCCTAGCTGCTTAGGATTTCAACCCAACTCAATTTTTACTAGACACCTGCCTTCACAAATTCGAAATTCGAGATGATTTACTAGATATTGCATGTTTAAATTTCTCCTGCTATGATTTGTTTCAGTTTAACAGTGATGTCTCTAAATTCAAACAATATTTTGAGGGACCCTATGTCAAATTGTAGTGAGGGAAAAACAAAAAGGCTACACTTCATTATGCTAGATTTCTTTTTTCATGCAGAAGTAAAAGCTTAAAAATTGTAGTGGCTAACCTTGGAAAATTGAAATTAAATGTATTGGGTTGAACTCTATAAAATTTGAAATGGAGGAAATTAGCTTGAAATTTGAAATTTATGTCAAATTGAAATTGATTGTCTTTTTTCTTTGTTTTTTGTGAAACTCTCTAAAGCTTGGGATGAAATTTTCAGTCAGGCCCGCCAAAGACATAAATCTCATTGTATTTTCTCACTCTCGTGAGATAATTTGTCAGTTTGAAATAATTTTATTAGTAAATATTGCAAAAAAGGAAAAGATTTAAGTTTTAGCTAAATAGTTTTTGATAAAAGAAAATTACAAAAAAGATTGGATCAAGTGGCAAAATGTTTGTTATTTTATAAGACATAATGCATTTCTTCGTTTTAAGAATGGGGAAAAATGACTAAATAATATTCCCTTCTCAAGGGAAAAAAACGCTGCATGTCATATTTTCCGAAATTCTCATAGTTTGTGTATTTTAATTGAGAAAAGTTTTTTCCAAACGGTATGGACTATGTTAGTAAATAACATCATCATAATGATGAAAATAATATGGCTTTTATTGAATATCTAGTAGAAAATATGGCTTTGAAAAAAGTGCAATCAAGAAAATGTTTACCTTTGATTGAGAAAAATTGCTTCCAATTACCAAAGAAATTAGATAGCATTTGAGTTTTTTCCAGGGAGAATATACTCTACAGTAAGAAAACACATGAAAATAACAATTTATGCATCTCTCCGGTGATTATTATATAACAACATTGATATTGAGGTCATTTTTATTTTTAATTTTGTAAGAAACTCTTTCCGCCACCAACTAGAAAAAATTGGAAATTGGATTTTTAAAGCAGGGACATGGAATGGTTGACTAGACATCTTTTTGAATAGAAGCCATAGCAATGATAATTTTAATCATAGTATAGAGTTTTGTACAAATTTTTAATTCATTGCATGCTCGACATTTGAATACATTACAATATATGAATCCATTCTCTAATTAGGGCTGCACATAGAAATTTGGTTTTTCAGGTAAAATGAATATTACTGTTACAATAATACACTACATCATAAGTTTTATAAAGTGTAGTTGTTTGAAGAGTGTTAGAGCACCTAATCCCTATTTACATTTCAATTGATTACATGTCTAAATACAAGATTATAAGTCACATCACTAATAACCACAATAGGGAATTAACATAGCTTGTGTGCAAGTGGCAAGTTGCTCAAGAGTAGCAGAATTTTGACATTCTATGCTTGGAAGTTTATTAGTTTGGAAGATGTTGGTAATTGATGGTTCTTAGGAGTGGATATTCACAGATTTCCAAGAATAAGGGAGAGACTTATGTCAAGTGAAAGCTCATTAATAGGTGCATGTTTTTATGTATGGTAGTTAAGGTCTATTTCTTATCTTCTTTAGATGAACTGAATCTCTTTTAAAGACCACCATATGGCATTTTTAGTTATCTGATCATTTTTCAAAGAATTTTCATTGGATAGGAGTTATGAAAATAACTTGGGTGTGATTGGTGGTTATCATTTTCTGTTTACATTGCACAGGAAACCTAAACCATGAATCATGCATGCACATATAGTTAATTATAGAAATGTGGCTCATCATTAATACTAAACCTCTTGCTTGCTTGTTTTCCTAAAATAACTACAACCAAGGATCTCCCAAATAAATAAATAAATAAGACCTGTGGTATTGAAAACTCTGGGATTAAAGGGGCCTATACCCATCTTAACTCACTGTTTCCAAACATGAGAGGACAAAATCACTTGAAAAGATATTTGATAAGTGATTGTGGTTCCCTTGGTATATCAAAAGTTAAGATGGATGTAGGATGTAGGCTTGTTGGGTTATTAAAAGAAACATAACCCATTTAAAACAAAGTATTTTTATATTTTCTTATGTAGTGAAATGCATGATATGCCTAAAAGCAGTTAAATTAGAGTGTCTTTGGGAAAGAAGTTGGCTAGCTAAAATGGTAGAAGATGTTGATATGCCATGGTTTTAGGGTACATGGGTATCTTTTCTTGATAAGTATTTGCATAAATAATTTTCTTTCTTCATTTAGTTCTTTTGCAAGCAACCCCAAACTAACATGTGGTAATGTTTCTAGGTCATAAATAATGGCATGCCTATTTTTCTTCTTCCTTTTATTGGAAATTGTTTCTATATTAATGTTAAAGGAATGTAAAAAGTTAGATACATATTGAAAGTTGACCAAATGCCATGTATTAAATATATTTGTCTCTATATGAGAGATATAACAAAACTTATGATAACTTCAATATCTTAATATTGCTTTTTCATTTAAATCTTGAATTAAAATGATCACCCCACAATAATAATACAATAATAACATTTTGATTGGGGAATTTGTGTTTTAAATAAGGTGATTTTATGTTATATAAAATATGAATACATTCAAAGAAAAGAAACTTTTCAACAATTGAATTCATTTGTAGAGTTGAGGCTTTGTGATCCATATCAAGTTTATGAGATATCTTTTGGCAAAAATCACATGAGAAACCATTTATGGAAGTGTTTTCGAACCAGCTAGTGTGGTTCATCGTCATAGTTAGGACAAGTTTGTAGCTTTATTTATACTTATATTTTTCAAGCATATATTTAATATTTTAAGTAAAGATAAGTACCATTTTCAAGTTTTAAAGAGGGAAATTTGATTTCACTGGATATTAACCAACATCCCACGTTTCATTATACATTTTTAAATTGTATACTAGATTATGAAATTTTCACTTTTCTAGTGGATACTCCACCTAACACCAATGACACAATTTGATGAAGTCATATGATATGGCTTTAAATATAATTGATCTACACTTTGGAGTTTTATGGGGCATTTGTTTGCTAAGAAAACTTGTAGGTATTTGTTAGAATGATAAGTTTAAGCTCTACAACTCGAATGTGAAATAGTTATACAATCAGTTATACAAGTCATGTGATATGATTTCATATATATGTGTCCTTGAAGTTAGGTGGAATGTCCAGTCAAATTATTGATTTTTTCTTAAATTAAGGTACTTTACTTTGTAGAAATTTATAATAATAATTTGCTTGTTTGCAAGACTTTATTTTAATAATTTCCAAGTTATTAACTCTTATTAATAATTTAATTTGTTTTTTGGTAAGAAAGTATTTTACTAACTCATTTAGGGTTTCTTCTAGCTCCTTGATTGCTTCCTTGTTTGCATGAGGACAATATTTTACAATTATATAAAATATCGTAAATACAAACTGGAATGACTAATCTTTGTGGTGAGATGTTTATGACATTTTGCCCTTTTTTGCGAATAATGATTCGCGAGAAGCTTCCACTGAAAATAAAGGGCTAGTAGTAGTGGTGATTCGTGAGTAGCTTCCACGTCTTTTGGTTCGTAATTGTTGAATATGTAAAGGTTTGTTTGATAGATTTATTAGTTTAAATGTTGTTTTGATTGTAACTTTAAATACTCGTAATATCATTTCTCTACATGGAACATCTTTATTCTAATCTGTCCAGGTTTTAAATAAACTCATGGGGTCGTTTCTCTGTATATATTTTTACAAATATTTTTTTGCAACTCTTAATGTTGTTGGTTGGCTATATATATATATTTCAAAGGAATTTCTGCATATCCTATATTTCTAATTAAATTAATTATTAGTTTTATAAATTTATTATGACTACATCTAACACATTTATTAATGTAGTATATAAATAATTAAATATATTCATTAATAATAATTAAATATGTATGTAACATTTAGTACTAATATTAAATTGTTATAATTTATATTATTATTATTATTTACATATATATAATAGGCCAAGGCTAATTTATATACTAAATATATTCTTTTACTAGAATCTAGCTATACAATTTCAATCATAAATGTGATTTTTTCTTGTTTAAAATCATTTTTTAATGCACAGATGAATTCAACACATTGCAAAACACCTAGGCACACAAATTCTAAAGATTAAACAACTTAAACTCATGTTTTTTAAAAATCTCAACCAAATTTTGTTTAAAATTAACTGAAAAAAAACGTTGTCAAAAATTATGTTTGCTCTATAATTTAGTCTACTTCTATTATAATATGGCATAGTCTAACTTATTAACTAAATGGCTTTTTTCACTACATTTTCTCCTTAATTTTAAGCAAAATCAAGGAGAGATTTGTTTAATCTCAAGAATTGGAGTCACCAGGGAGGGACTTTTCAGGGTGCTGAAAATATTTATATATTTAAAAAATCATTTTAACCAAAAAAACATTATTTCTTTCTTCAAATTGTTTCACTACACCCCTATGAAAAAGTCCATTAGACTAAGCCCTATAGTGTTATTATAATATTAATGGTATAATTTAGTATACTAACTTTACATTAACAATATAAATCATAATGTGGCAATGTTAAACATTAATATTAAATTGAATATATTAGAAACCCTAATATTATAAAATACAAAACAAGACGTTGTAACTCAATGTTTAACATTTTCACTAAGTCAAATTATATAAGAGTAAATAATTTAAATAAATATTAAATTAAAGAAAAAAATTAATGTAATGTAATGTAAACCTTTCAAATGAGGCAAAAAAATAAATTAACACTATAAAAAATAAAATATGGCCCATGTTATTGAGAATCCATGGTATTCATATGGAATATAATATATTGAAAACTCAAAATTATATCATGCTAGATCAATCCTATGGATCTACTAAGAATCTCGCATAGGTATCAAGTATCTTAACATGCTAACTCCATTTAGAGTGAAAAGAGATTTGATCTCTCTCAACACTTAGTATACCTAGAGTTAAGATTGATGTAGGGTGGTTTAATTTTCTGCTTTAAATAGGTTGTACTCCATGTGAGTACTATGAATAAATAACATGGGGCTTTTCCATTTATATTATTTTAGTTTTATTTTGTATTTCACATTGCCCATTTTAAAAGGTTTACATTACATTATATTAAAACTTTTATTTAATTTAAATTTTATTTATTTATTATGTAATTTGACTTAGTGAAAAGTTTAAACATTATGCTACAACATCTATATCACATTAAACCCATATTATAAATCCTAAGATTAATATTGAAGTCAATATTAAAATCCATATCAAATTTAAAACCAAAACATCAATACATATGGTTCATGATATTATAAAACTATAACATTAAAAACCCTAACTTTATAAACCCTAATATTATAAACCTTAATAATAAAACTCAATTTTGATATGAAACTTGAATAAATTGCAGTGTAATGTAATATTGCAAGACATTTTATAAGATTATTTTTGGCATTGACTAGAAAATGTCTACTACAATGTGATGTTGTATAGATTTTGTATCATTATACTGTCACAACATTAAACCATAATATTCAAAGAAATATTATAAACCTTGACATTATAAAAAGAGATATTATGATCCCTAACACTAATATTATAAACCCAATATTAAAACCCATAATATTAAACCCAACAATAAATTCTAATATTAAACTCAATATTATAACCCCAAATATTATAAACCCAATATTAAGTGCTAATACTATAAACCCAACATTATAAACCCTAATATTAAACTCCAATTTTGTAATATCTTGATGCAATATTGAATAAATTTAAATCTAATGTAACATTCTCACAATAATTGTCATAAAATGGGACATTAGATAGATTTATGCACCACCATAACATCGCAATATTAAAACCTAATACTAAACGAAATATTATAAAAGAGAATTTTATAAACCCTAAGATAAATATATTACACCCTTGAATTATAAATCCTAAGATTAATAGTAACCCTTAGCATTAATATTGTAAGCCTTAGAATTAATATTAAACCCTAGGATTATAAACTGTGTGATTAATATTGTAAACCCTAACACTCACATTATAAAAAGTCACATAAGTTGTATAAACTATAAGATCATAAACCTTAAGTTTAATATTCCAAACCAAAGTTTAATATATTAAATGGTGACATTAATATTATAAATCATAAGATTAATATTATAAACTCAAATATTGATATTAAAACCTAGGATTAATATGATAAACCCTATTATTACTATGATTGATGTAGGTGCATGCCATTGAGACGGAAAAAAGCTTGCTGTTTGCAGTTAAAAATAGGGAAAAAAATAAAACATGCTATCTTTTCTTTAAAAGTAAGATCAACATGGAGAATAAAACTTGCTAAATTGTAAAAGGCTTAAATTATTAAGTAAAAAGCTGATTTTGTACTAAATAAAGATATACATTATGACTAAAAAAGGGATTGGCCGCAAGCAGAGGCGCCCAGTATTGTTTATGAAACTCTTCTTCTCATGTAATGAACTGAAGATTATATTGTTGACGGAGATAATTAAAATCGGGAAAGGTTTGATGGTTTAGGAGTTTTAGGAGTTTTAACCTGGCTTTTGAATGAAATTCATGTGTGCTATATCTAAACCTGTGTATAAAAACCGTGGATATGTGAAAACATGTGGATATGTATGTAAACTTGCGTATTAATACAGTGGCGCAATTGACTGTTATGTATACATAACAATGTGTTAAATATACGATGAACACAGGTCATATATATATATATATTCAGATGATAATATATAGAGCTGGCATTAGTTATTTTGGAGTGGATTCCCCAACAAGTGCTTGGAAGGCCATTTTTTTCCAACATTTGGCTCAAGGCAGGGTATACGTGTGCAGCTCCTTATAGTTTTCAACTGAATAGATATAACTGTGTGGTATTACTTGGGTGAACAACGCTTTAATTTCGTGATATAAAGACCTGTGTATTGCAGATCATGCTGTATGTTCTCAATTGTTTGCGTGGAGAGAGGCAGGAGCGCTGTGCCCTCTTTAATTGTTTGCATGGAGACGGATGCCGCTGGCAGAGCGTTAAGGTAGAATTGTGGGCGTGAGAGAAGCTGCATATTGTTTGATATATACTATTGATATGCTGAATCCACATCTCCTGTTGATATTTCGTGCATATAAACTCTAGTTTTACATTGATTCGAAGATCACCAAAGACGGTTAAATTGGTATATGTGACATAATCTATACTCAAAGTGCTTATAGTTTTGTGTGGTCAATATCTACAACTCTATGTTTGGGTTTGATTTTCTGTTTACATGTCTTTATTGGCACAAGGAATTGTAGGTTCAAGAAAACTGTTACACATTCGATGCTTTCCGAATAGTTGGAATAAATGAGGATGCTTACAAGTATATAAATCTAAAGAAAAGGAAGGAAGCTATGAGTTAATGACTCATACTTCTCGAGACAATATAAAAGAAACTGAGGCAGAGATTTAGGAGATTGTTGTCAAATTATAGAAACTATCATTAGACCCTGTACCCCTGCCATCAATGATAAACCTTAAGATTAATACTATATAACCCCTTATATATATTTATCCTTAGATTAACATTAATATATGGTTTACCATTGTTGATCATGGTTCAGCTTGGTTGACAATTCTAACCATGCAAATGTTGGATGGCCTTAGTTGACCATGGTTGTCATGGTTGACCATGCAAAAAGGTTCCTATCATTTACTTGCCATGGAGAGTTAGGAATCTATTTATTGAGGAAGTGGTTTATCATCAGTTCTAATATTTTCTCACTCATAACACTTGTTTGATTGATACAAAAGGAATAAGTAATATAAAATGTGAATGGATTTCTATCAAAACACACTCAAAGAAATCTCTAAAACCAATGGGTTTGAATGAGTATAGCTCCATCAAATCACACAAGTGGAATTAATTTAAACCATTGATAAAAAAAAGTTCATTCATTTAAAGCATGTTTTCGCAGCTCTTTTCCATCAAATTATATAATAAATTATATGGTTGATTAACTGTGAGTGGAAGACCTACTTGGAAGCTAACATACATTGTAATTGGAGGATCAATTTCACAGTGAGAAGATCGTGGATAGTTAAGTATATCTTTGTGGTCAAGGAGATAAAGTAATTTACATGTGTCAAGGAAAGCAACTATTGAAAGGGTTGAAGGAGAAGGGCTTTGTGCATTTTTCAATGTCTTCGAATTAAGTAAATTTCAAATAGGAAGTAGTAGATTGCATGCCCTAGATTGTATACTATGTATACTAGTTGTACTAGTGATCATAGGGCGCGACCACTCTTATGGGAGCCCAGTGATTATTTTATTGATGGATTAATAGGATAATCTAGGTTTGGGTTCAAAACTCTATGCAATTAATTAATTTCACTCCTAAAGATTTTTGTTATGCAAAGCTATCATAAGTTGAGGATTCCTAGTGTGTTTGTGTGTGTGATTAGCCTCACACTAGATTTAGGGCATAAGGAAAATTAAAAATCTACCACCATGGATAGATTTCCAATCAAATTGCCCTGGAATTCACAACGAAAAATGAGAAAAATCCATAGCCCTCACATAGAAAGAGTATTCATGCTCAATTATAGGAATCTAATAATGTACCTTACATTATTCGTTGACTAGGATTTGCCAACTTTTTTACAATGATGAAACTTTGTAAGGGGTCGGATGTGGATTTATTTTTAAATATAGATTCTCTACCATCTACATATAAACAATATTATCTATGGTATTATCAATTACAACTGTACAACACTTACCTCTTGACTTGTGCATGGTTTTAAGAAAAACTTCATGTTTGAGTTAGTTCTTTAGTTTCTTTTTCTAAGATAATTAAAACTCTATTCAACATTAAGGATTATTATTCTTAGAAAATAACTTTTGTTCCCACTTTACTCACATTCTCCTTGTTTAAAAACTTCTTTAGTTTCCATTGCACTGGAGTTCTCATCTTTAGCTTGTACCGCATATACACTCCTCTCTCTTTTGTATTTTGGAATTTTATGTATTTTTGAAAGGTTCAATACCCAAAATATACCCAACAATGAAATTGGAAATGTAGTAAGCTCTGATATTGCGATTGATACTATTGAAATATATAACTTATATCTTTAACTCGCCTTTCGAAGGAGTTGATATACCATACTTTAATGTATATATTAATTCATCAAGATATATATTTTTTTACTTTGAAAATTTCTCTCTGTCTATATATATATATTTTATATTGTAATTTTTGTAATAAAACTAGTAAAAATTAAAATTTATTATATGGTGCTAATTATTAATTAATACTTTTATTTTATTCGGAATTTGAGGTAATTAGAAACTAGAGTCATATAAAATGGCATCCTCTAGCTTTCCTAGTGAGAAGACAAACAGGATATTTAGCTTCAAGATGTTAACAATATAAATAATCTTTCTAGCTATTGCATATAAGAAAATAAAGGTTCGTTTGAAGTTGAAAATAGCTAAACAAAAAATAATGAGGAATCAATAAATGAAGAGACTTCATATGATATTACAATCATAGGTCATTGTTGGCTTGTGTAAGAGAGAGGTTAGCATCATCTTGTTGTTGGAATTAAAAAGAGAGATAATCCAAGGTGATTTGATTTGACACATCTCGTGCTCACACATACCTTCTATACCCATATCCCTTAAATTCACGCATACCACTCTCTTCACTCCCCTTAGCTCCACACACCTCCTACCTTTGCACATCCCTTGGGTCCCCAAATATCTTCACTCTCATAACACACCTCCGATCTCATATGTCATTATTTGGAATTGAAATGTTTACTACATCAAGCTAACCCAACTTTCAGATTTCTTTCTGTTGATGCCTCGAAAATCATTGCAACAACATCGGGGGAAAACCACCCAGTCCGGACCTTAATGCAGCTCCTTTTCTATTTGGAGTGGTGGGTCTCACTGGAGATAATGGGACGAATTTCCCAATGATGAATAAAAAGGGGATGGATGAGTGATTGGTTTTCTAATAAAATGGTAATGGATGAATGATTTAATCTAAAAAGAAAAAATATGAATAACTATTCTATCCCAGGAATTTCTATTTCTAAGTGAAACGTTTGATAATCTCTATTCACAAATAAGCATATAGATGACTCCATTTGATAAACAAAGAAATTTATTCATATAATAATTGCTTTGTTCAAATCACTGAACAAAATAATTAATAAAACATTGTTACACTTATCTTTTATATATTACTGATACATGTATGACTAAAAGAACAACATCCTTTAAACATCCAATAGTGAAAAATATAAAGAATGTTGTTGAAAATACATACATATATTCAATAATAGCAAGAGTATTCAAATAACAATTCACATAAAAGAATGAATTCAGATCATAGATTGTAGTACCATATGTGCTGTAAATCATTCCCAATATCAATCGTAATTCGAATTCCTTCTTTCAACTCAGAGATACTTTCATATCAAGGTAATAGTGCAAATCCACATAAAATCTTCTTCGTTAAACTTTGGAATAATGGCCTAGTCTTTAAAAAAATATACCGTAAGTACAACAATGCAACTTCCAGGTTTGAGTCTTATACAAAAGCTCAGGACCCCTTCTAAATGCATGAAAGGGTCTATGAATACTTAATTAATATAACTAAATACAAAAATAAAATGCTATTTAATTGGTACAACTAGATCTTGAATATATTCTCCACAAGAAGTTTGTTGGTAGTCGGCAGCATGATTCATCACTTTGGTTGTTTTCCCTTTGATCTGAGTTGGCAGATTGCAAGCATCTGTTCCAATTCTAGAGGGCGGCTGAGACGAGAATGGAGATGATTCGAGTATGTGGCATCGTGTATATCGAGAATGATACAATTGATTGCATCTGTTAGACACTTGAGGGCAGCTCTCTAGCTGTATGGTTTACTAGGAACAACCAATAGTTGTCCCAAGTTAAACTTTGAATACCTCCAATTAACCTTCCATTCCTTTCCAGCTCCTGATTTCATGCTTGCTCCTTTTTCTAGCTGATAGAAATTTACCCGAGGTACATTGTGAAATCATATTAGATAAATAGAGAGTGTTATTGATTAATTGAATCAAGTTATTTGTAGATAATCCACATCTTGAAACTTCTCTCTCTACCTTCATCAACTGAGACTGCCATTCTTAGAATAGGATTTCCTTATGTGATTCTAGGATTTTGGGCAGATTTGTTGCCTCTCCCTCACTGGTGTCTTGCCAAGTAAGAAAATTTGTCAAGGTCTCGTCGGCCTGCTCTAAATCCTATCTAGCATCAACTGATTTATCAATTATCGATGCTATTATATCACAAAGGGTCTCAACCTGATAAATATTATGACACAACAATCTTATCTGTGTCACCAATGCCTTATTAATCTGCAACACTTCTGCTTTGAAATCGGCAGGTTGTGGAAGACTCTTGAACTTCTCTATTTGAAGGGATAGCTGTGCAATTTGCTCATCTTTCATTTTCACCATTAGTTCATTCATCGTCTTCAACATTGCCAATGCTTCTTATAATTCTTTCTGCTTTTTAATCGTGCTTGAGTCTACTCTGTTTTTCTTCAAGTAACTCCTTATTCAGTTGATTATTTAATTGGTGTTGTGTTGACAATTGTTGTTCCAACTGTTCAACTTTCTGTTGTGCTTCAGACAGCTGTGTTTGGAACAAAATAATTGCTTGGTATTTTTCTTTTAGTAGATTACTCACTTCCGATGCCTTTTCCATGGTGGCTGTCGAATAGGCTCCGGCATACTAGGAAAGCTTCGTCAGGTCATCGGAAGGATCAAACTCCTCTTTCCAAACTATGTTGGCTTTCTCTTTTTGCTCAGGAAATAGGGAAGGTTGATCAAGCCTTCTCCTTTTCCGCTATCGCTTTACTACGGCCCTGTGCTTTGGGCTGTAAAAGACATCTAATGGAGGTATATCCTCCACCTGCAAAATGATTTGATCCGAGGGATCCTTTGGAATTATTTCTAAATCTGTACTAGGGGGTATGTCGTTGGTTACTTCACTTGGAACCTTTTTTGACGTTGTATCTTGTGTATCTGTTTCTTTGGGTGTATCGGCACCTTTTGGACCTTCCAGATTGCTTATGATGGAGTCAAATTGCTGCCATTATTGGAGTAATTTCAGATCAATCTGCGTATCAACCTTGACATTCTCGCTACCCTTATATTGCTCCTTTTTCTGCCCTTCCTCCTGTATTTCCTCCTGCTCTTTCTCTTTATCTGTCTCAAGAATCTTTGATGCAGCAGGAGGTTTGTCGATGAGTTGGTATTTAGGCTCGTTTGATTATGTCGTCGGGGCAGTAGCTAGTAAATCCAGAGGTAGAGTTTGCAACCTTTGCTCTCTGAGTTTATTGAATTCTACTAACCCTTCATCGGTATATCTTATTTTAGCTAGTGCTTGGACCTGAAATAATGACTCCGCCGAAGAAAATAAGTCATCAAAATCGTCTTCCTTATGATCAAACTTTGTGAGTTTGGCCTGTTCGAGCACATTGTAGATGACCTTTCTTGGGTCAAATCGCCTATTAGGAATGGTGGCAAGATTTAGCATTTTTATCTTTTCTGCTTCCTTCTCTACATGCTTGTAGTCATGCAGAGTATAAACACCACACCTTAGAGGCAAAGGAGGCCAAACCTGCTTCTTTGAAGTCCTCAGAGTCTTGGTTGCTCCTGCGGATGTAATCTAATAGGCTAATTCTCTAGCCAATAGCTTGTCGGGTATAAACAAGGGAAGGACATGAGGCGTGGCAAGAATACCAAAAAATCTTATGTATGTGAATTTATCCTCTCTGAACAAGTTTCCTAGAGCGGTTAGGTCAATCTCTCATTGTGAATAAATCTTCAGAGCAGGCTTGTCAAAAATGGCATAGTAAATGGGCAACACAGGAAATTTAGAGTTGAAACAGAGAGTATCTAAAATATAGTCACTAAAATAAAACAGAGGAATAGACCTATCAGTGACGCGAGTTTTATTTCTAAACTCAAGAATAGCAGTGTCTAACTTATCATATAATATATTTACCCTATCCATTATCTCACTATTGACTGCCACTTCCATTAAAGGAACCATTTCATTTGAGAATTTAGTGGAATCATGTAATCGCCAAATCCTACACATCATCGCACCGGTGTAACAATAAGGAGAACATACTGAATCGATAGAGTACTTACCCGAAGATTCATGCTTGTGCCTTGCGGGGTTTTGTCTCCATTCCCGAATAGGCATTGATTCAGTTTCATTCTCACTTCTGAACTTCTCTAGAAATGCTTTGTTGTATTTCTTCTATGGTTCAGGCAAGTGGTACATTTTTCTCAAATCATTAGGTTGAAATGAGCCAAAGACTCTCCCATCGATTGTGCATAATTTTCTATTCGTAACAGGGATTTCCTCAACTGCCCACCTCACTACATCTATTTACGGAAGAATTTTCTCTCGAGCTCCTATTCGGTGTAGATAGGAGTCAGGTAAATCCTTTAGGGTAGCCTCTGACTTTCTGGTTGAATCTACAGTAGCTTCCACTGATACCGTTTCAGGCTCTTCAGCTTCAACTAGATTATAGGTGCTTTGCCAACTAGTGTTGCCAAGGCCAAGACAGGTAGTGTCTGAAATCAATCCTTTCTTGCTTGGTCCTGGATTAGCGGTAGATTTTCTTGTTACTGCGGGAGCTGAAGATGCTGCAAATCTCTTGGATTTCTTCCCCATTTGGCTTGAATTTGTTGCTTCGGTGAAGCTCTGCACAGGAGATAAAATGAACATAGTACAGAGAATGGTGGTGCGAACCAAATATGAAAGAGTTATATCAATTAACGAATAATGAAGGATTAAAATAATACTATCGTAGACATAATCTCAGGGGATGTCTTGACATTACTGCTCCATTAATTGGTGAGTTTAACCTGTCAATCATTTAAATTTCCATCATATTGTTTATTCGCCGAATAAATCATTCAAGCGTGGCTTTGATTTTTGGCGGATAATCATAAGTGAATCACTATCACGAATGGGAACGATTTTAATAATAATCTAACATAATATACCCAAGCCTTTTCAATCTTTTTTGAAATTCACGCTTAGCTTTATCGCAATCGGAATCAGATAAATGCTTGAGTGGTAATATTTGTGTCATTGCAAAATCCTTGATCCCCGATGGCGATATAGCTTATTCGCATCAAGAGTTTTAAAAGGTGTCTTTAACGTGTGTGCACTACACTCCCCGATTGCCGATAGCGATATCACATCAGAGAAAAGTTAGAGGGCCTTTTGTTACACTTGCTTGCCTTTCCCGATATATGATAGTTATTCACGTTTCGGATCGGGGTAAACCAATGGGTCTTTTCGTTATGCATCCCTTGTTGTTGTGATATGCAATCTTTTGATCGCTTTATCGCAATAATAAAGAATTATATATTTAATTTGTAAGACCAATTTATATTTATTCAAAAGGTTTATAATGTATTTCTTCTTTCGGGCCTTTTGATGAAGGATGAGTTGACACCAGTTTTATTCATAAATCTCAAAAGGGACCCATTTCATATTATAGTTAAAGATAAAATTTTATGAAATGGGGGGTTGTTGTACACCACAACAATTGGCGATTCACTAGGAGAAGCAGTTATCTCTGAAAAATGTTGAAATACTTAGACTTTCTTTATATAGAAATCTTACCAAAGAGGAAAATTCTAATATAACTAGGTATACATAAATTCTGAATCTAATAAGAGCTATTTTTGCTAGTTCCTTCTCTTGTTAAAATTAAATACATTTTAAGTTTTAAATTAGCCTTTATTGGTTGATAATGATAAAACAAAGAACCTTTCCAACTTAGCTTTATAATGACTCCTTTGTCATAGGTAGAGCCTCAGCTGCTAGAAAACGTTCATACTCTTGAAAGGGATAACTTTTAACCATTTGATTGTCCATTATCCCATCCATTTCAAAGTATAATTAAAAGAATGAATCCAGAAATATGCCTTCATATTTTGTATTTATTTTTATTTTTTATTATTTTGCAAGATAAAAATCCATTTTCTTCGTTTGGTGGCTAGCTGTTTGACAATGCCATTCACTAGTTGTAATCTAACTGAACAAGCTGGCTCGTGATGAGACCCCTTGTCTCATGATTATAAGCCATTACCCTGTTTTGGTATGCAATATTGGTAATGTCAGTTAAACTATTCCCCAATGATCATGGTAAGAAGGCTTATAATAAGACCCCTTATCTTTTATATCAAATATATTTTAGAATTACACTCTGAGTAATCATAAACTTTGATGAATAGGATGGACAATTTTCTCCTTAAGAGAGCATGGATGACAGGGTAAGAGTTGAAGATGCTAAGACTGAATCAGTTTCTATTTTGCTATTGGTAGCCGTTTTTTGGCCATTTGAAAACATTCAAATGATTTATAGTACTTCTAAATCTCGAGAAGATTTTACAAAAATGAAATGGGGTTTTAAAATCTAAATATACCTAATTTCCTAGAAATTTTCGTTTTGTTTAAGGTTTCCATTTTAAAAGTAAATATCAAAACTTTTTTTTTTGAGAAAATTTTTCAATATAGCAAAGGCCAATGGGAGATATGTTACAACTTTATTTCCTAATAATCCTAAAAACTATGAACACAAATTTTGCTGAAAATTGAATATTTACAAAAGGAGAAAGGGTTACCTCCTCAATTGAAGAATTTTTTCAAGATAAGGCCATTAACAGGAAGAGGATCTCTCTTACCTGATAGATCTTGCAATATGAAAGTAGAATGGCCTATCTTCTCGTTGATTTGAAATGGTCCGAGCCACATTTTCTCGAACTTAGTGTGTTTTCGTTTATCTTCATGGGCTTTGTCCCATTTCAGAACTAGATCACCAACTTGTAATTGTTTTGGACTGGATGAAGTTGAATAAAAATATCACTTCATAATTTGTTGATGTTTTGCATGAACAATTTTGGCCTTTTCTCTTTCTTCTTCTAATTTTAAGATTTGATCATGTCTTAGTTTAATAGAAGATGGGGGACTTTCTTCAATAAACTTCACTAGGGCTAGAGAAGGAAGCAATAAATTGGTTGGTAGAACTGCTTCTTTCCCATATACAAGATTAAATGGAGAAGTACCTATGGAATCCTTCTCTGTTATTCTGTCAGCCCATAGTTCAAATATCAAAGATTTAGGCCAGTTTTTATGATTCTTCTCAACAGTTCACTTAATGATTTTAATGAGACTTTTATTGGTAGATTTTGCTAAACCATTAGCTTGGGGATAATAATTCGCAGAATATTTAAATTTAAACCCTCTTTTAATAGTGAATTCAAACATAGAATTTCCAGAGAAATAATATGCATTATCGAAAACAAGAGCATTTGGGACACCAAACCTGGTAATGATGAATTGATCTATAAATTCTATAATTACTTCAGAGTTTGTTGTCTTTAAAGGAATTGCTTCAATCCACTTAGTAAAGTAATTAGTAGCAGTAAAATATACTTATGTTGTTTTGATGACTGTGGAGTGATTTCCCCAATGATATCCAATCCCCATTGCTCGAGAGGTTGTTCAATGTTGACTGGTTGCAAAGGGAAAGCTGGTTGTCTTTGTCTTCCACCGGCGATTTGACAACTTCAACATTTCCTTATGTATTCGTGAGTATCTATGAATAGGGTGGGCAAATAATATCCAGCATGAATGATTTTGTGGGCTGTTGTATCAGCTCCAAAATGTCCTCCTGTTGGTCCATCATGTAGCTCCTGCAAAACTTTTTGCGCTTCAGGTTTTTCTAGGGATGTTAATACAATTGAATCATAATTTCGCCTAAAAAGTACATCATCTACAATTATGAAGTTTTTTTCTTTTAATCTAATGGCACATTTGTTTTTATAGCAAACATTAGGAGGTGCATATCCATTTTTTAAACAGAAGATCAAATCTGCATATTGTGATTCAGGATCAATGAGACTTATCTGATTGATTTCTTTAGTGTGTTTTGTACCCTCTGATTCTTGAATATTGGATGCTCTTGCTAATAACCTGCAAAAACCTTGTCCTCTCATAATCTTTGCTGGCTTGATTTCCAAGTCATATTCTTGTAATGCTCTAACCCAATTTGTCCTTTTTTCTCCTAATTCCCTTTGGATTAGTAATTGTATTACTCCTGAAAAAGGAACTATAACTTTTGTATGAGCTTTTAAAAGGAAGGGTCTATAGTGTTTGATAGCTTTGTACACAGTAAAGACTTGCTTTTCAAATTCTGAATAATTAAGTTCAGCACCTTGAAGATTCAAACTATAAAATGAAATTGGTGCCTCCAAGCTTTTATCATTAATCTGAGTGAGCACTGCTACATAAGATGAAGTGGATGCGAGAGTATACAGTATGAAATGGTTTGAAAATTTGGGAGTGCTTAAAGCAGGGGCATTAATTATTGATTGTTTGATAGAGTCAAATGCCTCTTTTTCTACATATCCCCATCTAAACACCGAATTTTTCTTAATCATTGTTTGCAATGGTAAAATAATCTGGGAAAAATATGGAAGAAATCTTTTAACAAAGTTAATTTGACCTAAAAATGACTGCATGGATTTTTTTCTTATGAGGGAATGGAATATCAGAAATCTCTTTAATTCTATCTGGATCAATATAAATACCATCTTTGGAAACGATGAAGCCCAAGAGCTTTCCTTGATTAAGAGAAAAGAAGTATTTTTTTGGATTGAGCGAGATACCATACCTTCTACAGGGTTCAAAGATTTGATTTAAATCATGTAAATGATTAGACCTTTTCTTGGAAAATACAGTGATATCATCTAAATAGACAACTACTGTTTTATTGATCAATCCTTTGAATGTTATATCCATTGCTCTTTGGAATGTAGCTCCTGCATTGATAAGTCCAAAAGGCATTTTTTGGTAAGCATAAGTTCCCCATTTAGTTCTAAAGGTAGTTTTAAGCCTGTCATCAAGATGGACCAAAATTTGGTTATATCCTGAAAAACCATCTAAAAAGGACATTAACTCAGAACCAGCTATTGAATGGAGTATCTACTCCATGGTAGGTAATGGGAAATTATCTTTTTGGATTTCTTTATTAAGATTTCTAAAATCTATGCAAATCGAGATGTCACCATTTTTCTTTCTAACAGGCACCATATTGGAGACCCAGTTTGAATGCCGGACAGGAAAAGTGATCTTAGCCTTCAAGAGTTTATTTAGTTCAGATTTTATTTGACTCTCTAAGTTAGGATGAATTTTCCTTAACCTCTGTTGGATGATTTTTTGTTCAGAAAGCATTGGAATGGTATGCTGCATGATTGATGCATCATATGTTTTTAAATCATCATATTTCCAAGTGAAGACATGTTTATTTTTTCTTAATAACCTAATGAATGTTTTTTTTTCTTCCACAGAAAGTCCTAATCCCAAATTGATGTTTTGAGGGTTTTGCTCAATACTTAGATTTATCAACTCAAATATTAAAGTGGAACTTTGGAGCTTTGAATTGGTTACCTGTTTAAATGTATCTTTAATATCGTAGAGATCCTCTAGTTTAACCACTGGTTTCAGTATTGAGTTTTCTTCCTGCTTTTCCTTCATTTGAAGGTCATGATCACTTTCATCAATGATTTGATCATCGTAGGACTTGTCAGAAGTCAAGAAATTTAAAATGTCTTCGTCATGGTTGAATACTCTCCAATTGGTGACATTGTCACGGATTGATGGTCTAAAAATTAACTCTACTGAAAATCTATCTAGCCTATAATCTTCGGAAGGTAGGAGTTTAGAAGCAACATTGGCTAGCAAGTCTGCTACTACATTCTGGGATCTAGGGATAGGAGAAATATTGAATGCTAAAAATTGAGATATAAGTTCCTGGACCAAAGACTGATAGTGCTTGAGGTGACTAGAAAGACAGTGAATTGTATTTCTAACTTGTTTTATGACAATCTCTAAATCACCAAACACTTTCAAATATTGAACTTTAATACCAATAGCTTTATATAGTCCTTGAACTAAGGCCTCACCCTCAGCTGTATTATTTGTGCATTCAAATTCCAACCTACATGACAACATAGTTTTTTCTCCTTCAGGGCTAACTAAAATACACCCTGCTCCTGCACCTTCACTAGATTTAGACCCTTCAAAGTATAGTGACCAAAATAAATAATTATCAACAATTTTATTTATAGTTTTCTTAGCAATATTGACACATCTTGATCTATCAGTTTGTGAAAATTTTTTAATCTGGGATGTGAAATTATTCACTGAGAAAGGAGATGGTTGGGCATTGTAATTTCCAAAGAATGATTCGAAAGAGTAATTCCCCAAAATATTGTTATTAAATGCTATTGGTTGATTCTCCTATTCAAATTCAGTGACAGTATGGGGCATATGTTTCTCCTGATGGATTTTGATTTGATTTGGATTTCCTTTATAGGGTAGCCACATATGGGACCAATCGGTAGAAATATAACTGCGGAGTTTCTCAGACCAATCCCTACTCAAGATTAAACCATAAAATTCAAGTATATCGGAAATTAAAATATCAATTCTCTGAACCACTTGTGGATTAGTTGATAACGTGATAGTTAAAGAGTTGATTTCCACTAAATCCTGGACCTTTGTTCAATCCAACTACACAATATGAATTGCACACTTTTGGGGTTCAATGTTCAGTTTGGAACAAACTGAAGCTGGCATTATATTAGAGGATGCCCCTGAGTCAATCAAACAGTTCTGTAGGTTTCGATTATAGATCTCATAGGTCAAGAGGAAAGGGGGAGCATGGGAATTTGATCTGTCTCCAATTAAAATTGTATCAGTAGCTTCAATTCTTCCAGAAGGCGGTTGACCTGAATCATTTGCAGCTTTAGAGATCACAACACTAGGAAGAGGTGAAGAAGGTACTGCATTCAGTTCCTTAAGAAACAGTTTCTGCTGATGTTCGGGTTTGCTAAGTTCAAACATAGTAATGTTTGCCTTTTTCTTCTTCATATCATCAATAATATTGTAATCCATTGAATCTGATACTACCAACGTCTTAGATGTTGAAGGTATATTTGAGGATGATGGTTGATTTTGGGGTGTTGTTGCCGCCCACTGCTTTGTGGGTACCTTTTCCTTTGTAGTAGTAGTACCTGCACTCCTTTTCTTTGAAATTTCCTAAACAGGTTCAGGAGTACCTTTACTCTTGGTAGTCACACGGAAAGATTCTTGTTCATTTTCTATGTCGGAGTTGGGTTATATGAAGTCCCACATTCCATGGCATTTGACAACCTCCTCTTCTTCGGGTTCATCGACTGGTGAAACTGTTTCATCTTCTTCTTCCTCTTCAGGATCTGATTCTGCATTAGATATAACATTTGGTGGTTTTGACTCAGGTTTCTTAAAATTTCTAAATGGCTTCTTTGTTGAAGTTTCTGCTACTTGCTTTTTGATTTCAACCATTTCATTTGACATTGTTTTGAGGACCTTTTGTAGACCCTCCATATCATATGAATCTTTAGGGGTTTTATTTTTTGAATCATCTTTAAAAGAAACTTTTTTGGATTTCCTATCTTCAAAAGCAACTTTCTTTTCTAAAGCAATAATGTGTTTCTCTACAGAAAGAGCTTCCTTCATGTTTTCGGCTAAAGTTGGTTTTTGAAACTCCATCTACAAAAATGGCTTTATTTGAAGGTAGGGCTGTTATATACCAGTCACTTCTGATTTTCTCACTTGGCTTGGAGTCGGTTGAAATCTTATTCAAGAGTTTACTAAATCGGGAGTTAAACTCCTTGATAGGTTCTCTAGATTCAATCCTTAGATTCAAAATATCATTAATTAGTGTCGCTAAAGATCTATCATCACCATACTTAGTGAGAAACTACTCTTGAAAGATGTTCCAGCGGGTAATGGATCTAGAGGGTAGGTAAAAATACCAAGACCCAACTGATCCTTGTAAAGTGTAAGGGAAAAGCCTAACGACAACATCTTCTTCTGTTACTCCTTTTATATTAATTGATAACATGAAATTGTTAATATGTTCTTCGGCTAATGTTCCAGCATCTGGATTAAATTTCGGTAACCATTTCTCAGGATAATCAGGTAACGGATGTAATGGTGCAGGCATAGTGACCGCACGAGGACTATTCCATGGATTCTGAGCCATATTAAAACTAATAACAATTGCCGATGAAATTCCAGGTGTTTGGGGAGGAGTTGGTATTCAAGATTGAATAGGTTGTGATGTTGAAGTTGGTGATCCCTACTGAACACCAATATGTAATGGGGGAGTGGATGTTTGACTTTTCACTGGAGAAGATGAAATGGAAGATGATGAAGAAAAGGTCTCACTCTTAGATCCTTCAGTGTTCTTTTTAGCCTTTTTCCTTTTCGGTAAAGGAAACTCAATAGGTTCAATACCTAGTTTTCCGCTTTGAATTCTGTTGAGAGGGTGAGGTAGATTGAATCGCACAGTCTCACCAACTTGAGATACTTCAAATTTCTATGGTGATATCGAAAAGCCTTGAAGTTTCTGGATGAGAGACTGAACTTCAGGAGACTCAGGACCTAATTGTTCTGAAGTATGATGGGATTGAGAAATGGTAGTTGATTCCTCTTCTTCTCGTTTGGACACTAGTGTTCCAGAATACAAATGGGAGGTCCGAGGTGAGGTGGAGGGAGATTTACTCTCAGAATGGTCAATAGATTTTGATTTACTCGCCATTCATAGTTCATGTCCTCCTTCTAGCACCAAAAATGTTGATGCCTCGAAAATCATTGCAACAACATTGGGGGAAAACCATCCAGTCTGGACCTTAATGCAGCTTCTTTTCCGTTTGGTGTGGTGGCTCTAACTGGAGATAATGGGACTACTTTTCCAATGATGAATAAAAAGGGGATGGATGAGTGATTGGTTTTCTAATAAAATGGTAATGGATGAATGATTTAATCTAAAAAGAAAAAATATGAATAACTATTCTATCCTGGGAATTTCTATTTCTAAGTGCAACGTTTGATAATCTCTATTCACAAATAAGCATATAGATGACTCTATTTGATAAACAAAGACATTTATTCATATAATAATTGCTTTGTTCAAATAGTTGAACAAAGTAATTAATAAAACATTGTTACACTTATCTTTTATATATTACTGATACATGTATGACTAAAGGAATAACATCCATTAAACATCCAATAGTGAAAAATATAAAGAATGCTGTTGAAAATACATACATATATTAAATAATAGCAAGAGTAATCAAATAACAATTCACATAAAAGAATGAATCCAGATCATAGATAGTAGTACCATATGTGTTGTAAATCATTCCCAATATCAATCACAATTCGAATTCCTTCTTTCAACTGAGAGATACTTTCATATCAAGGCAATAGAGCACATCCACATAAAAGCTTCTTCGTTAAAATTTGGAATAATGGCCCAGTCTTTAAAAAATATACCATAAGTACAATAGTGCAACTTTCAGGTTTGAGTCTTATACAAAAACTGAGGACCCTTTCTAAATGCATGAAAGGGTCTATAAATACTTAATTAAACTAACTAACTACAAAAATAAAATTCTATTTAATTGGTACAACTAGATCTTGAATATCTTCTCCACAAGAAGTTTGTTGGTAGTCGGCAGCATGATTCATCACTTTGGATATTTTCCCTTTGATCTGAGTTGGCAGATTGCAAGCATCGATTCCAATTCTGGAGGGTGGCTGAGACGAGAATGGAGCTGAGCCGAGTATGTGGCATCGTGTATATTGGGAATGATACAACCGATTACATTTGTTAGACACTTGAGGATGGCTCTCTGGCTGTATGGTTTTACTAGGAACAACCAATAGTTGTCCCAAGTTAAACTTTGAATACCTGTGATTAACCTTCCATTCTTTTCCAGCTCCTAATTACATGCTTGCTCCTTTTTCTAGTTGATATAAATTCACTTGGGGTACATTGTGAAATCATATTAGATAAATAGAGAGTGTTATTGATTAATTCAATCAAGTTATTTGTAGATAATCTACATCATGAAACTTCTCTCTCTACCTTCATCAACTGAGACTGCCATTCTCAGAATAGGATTTCCTTATGTGATTCTAGGATTTTGGGCAGATTTGTTGCCTCTCCCTCACTGGTGTCTTGCCAAGTAAGAAAATCTATGAAGGTCTCGTCGGCCTGCTCTAAATCCTGTCTAGCATCAACTCATTTATCGATTATCGATGTTGTTATATCACAAAGGGGCTCAACCTGAGAAATATTATGACACAGCAGTCTTATCTGTGTCACCAATACATTATTAATCTGCAATGCTTCTGTTCTTAAATCGGTAGGTTGTGGAAGACTCTTGGAATTCCCTATTTGAAGGGATAGTTGTGCAATTTTCTCATCTTTCGTTTTTGCCATTAGTTCATTCATCGTCTTCAAATTTTCCAATGCTTCCGATAATTCTTTCTGCTTTTGAATCGCGCTTGAGTCTACTCTCTATTTTTCTTCAAGTAACTGCTTATTCAGTTGATTATTTAATTGCTGCTGTGTTGACAATTGTTGTTCCTACTGTTCAATTTTCTGTTGTGCTTCAGACAACTGTGTTTGCAACAGAATAATTGGTTGGTCTTTTGCTTTTAGTATATTACTCACTTCCGATGCCTTGTCCATGGTGGCCGCTGAATAGGCTCCAGCACACTGGGAAAGCTTCATCAGGTCATCGGAAGGATCAAACTCCTCTTTCCAAACTACATTTGTTGTCTATGTTTGCTCTGGAAACAGGGAAGGTTGATCAAGCCTTCTCCTCTTCCACTGTCGCTTTACTACAACCCTGTGTTTTGGGTAGTAAAGGACATCTAATGGAGATATATCCTCCACCTGCAAAATGATTTGATCCGAGGGATCCTTTGGAATTATTTCTAAATCTCTACTAGAGGGTATGTGGCTGGTTCTTTCACTTGCAACCTTTGTTGACGGTGTATCCTGTGTATCTATTGCTTTGGGTGTATCGGTACCCTTTGGACCTTCCAGATTGCTTATGATGGAGTCAAATTGTTGCCATTCTTGGAGTAATTTCAGATCAATCTGGGTATCCACATTGACATTCTCGCTGCCCTTACCTTGCTCATTTTTCTACCCTTCCTCCTATATTTCCTAATGCTCTTTCTCCTTATCTGTCTCAAGAACCTTTGATGCAACAGGAGGTTTGTTGATGAGTTGCTTTTTAGGCTCTCTTGATTGTGTCGTTGGTGCAGTAGCTAGTAAATCCAGAGGTAGAGTTTTCAACCTCTACTCTCTGAGTTTATTGAATTCTACTAACCCTTCATCGTTATATCTTATTTTAGCCAGTGCTTGGACCTGAAATAATGACTCCACCAAAGAAAATAATTCATCGAAATCATCTTCCTTATGATCAAACTTTGTGAGTTTGGCCTATTCGAGCACATTGTAGATGACTTTTCTTGGGTCAAATCGCCTATTAGAAATGGTGGTGATATTTAGCATATTTATATTTTTTGCTTCCTTCTCTGCATGCTTATAGTCATGCAGAGTATAAACACCACACCTTAGAGGAAAAGGAGGCCAAACCTGCTTCTTTGAAGTCCTCAGAGTCTTGGTTGCTCATGCAGACGTAATCTGATAGGCTAATTCTCTAGCCAATAGCTTGTCAAGTATGTACAAAGGAAGGACATGAGGCCTGGCAATGCTGCAAAAAAAGATTATGTATGTGAATTTATCCTCTCCGAACCAGTTTCCTACAGCGGTTAGGTCAACCTCTGCTTTTGAAGAAATCTTCGGAGCAGGCTTGTCAAAAATTGCATAGTAAATGGGCAACATAAAACCATTACAAACTTGATATAGGTGGTCCTTATAATGTGCTTTCCATAGCTTCTGGTGATAAATGTGAATCGGCATGGGGTCTTGCGGAGTCCATCTCAACCCCAGCACAGGAAATTCAGAGTTGAAACAAAGAGTATCTAAAATATAGGCACTAAAATAAAACAGAGGAATAGACCTATCGCTAACGCGAGTTTTATTTCTAAACTCAAGAATACCAGTGGCTAACTTATCAGATAATATATTTCCCCAATCCATTATCTCACTATTGACTGCCACTTCCATTAAAGGAACCATTTCAATTGAGAATTTAGCGGAATCATGTAATCCCCAAATCCTACACATCATTGCCCTGTCATAACAATAAGGAGAAGATAATGAATCGACAGAGTACTTACCCAAAGATTCATGCTTGTGCCTTGCGGTGTTCTTTCTCCATTCCCGAATAGGTTCTAATTTAGTTTCATTCTCACTTATGAACTTCTGCAGAAATGATTTGTTTTATTTCTTCTGTGGTTCAGGCAAGTGGTACATTTTTCTCAAATCATTAGGTTGAAACGAGCTGAATACTCTCCCGTCGATTGTGCAGAATGTTCTATTTGTAACAGGGATTTCCTCCACTGCCCACCTCACTACATCTCTATACGGAAGAATTTTCTCTCGAGCTACTATTCGGTGTAGATAGGAATCGGCTAAATCCTTTAGGGTAGCCTCTGACTTTCTGGTTGAATCTGTAGTAGCTTGCACTAATACCGTTCCAGGCTCTTCAGCTTCAACTAGATTATAGATGCTTTGCCAACTAGTGTTGCTGAGACTAAGACAAGTAGTGTCTGAAATCAATCCTTTCTTACTTGGGCTAGGATCAGCGGTAGATTGTATTGTTACTGTGGGAGCTGAAGTTGCTACAAATCTCTTGGATTTCTTCCCCATTTGGCTTGAATTTGTTGCTTCGGCAGAGCTCTGCGCAGGAGATAAAATGAATGTAATACAGAGAATAGGTGGTGTGAACCAAATATGAAAGAGTTATATCAATTAATGAATAATGAAGGATTAAAATAATACTGCCGCAGATATAATCTCAGGGGAGATCCCAGCAAAACTGCTCCATTAATTGCCCACTTTAACCTGTCAATCATTTAAATGTCTGTCATATCGTTGATTTTTGGTGGGTAATCATAAGTGAATCGCTATCGGGAATGGGAAGGCTTTTAATAATAATCTACCATAATATACCCAAGCATTTTCAATCTTTTTTCAAATTCGCGCTTAGCTTTATCGCAATCAGAATCAGAGAAATGCTTGAGTGGTAATATTTGTGTCATTTCAAAATCCCCGATCCCTGATGGCGATACAACTTATTCACATCGGGAGTTTTAAAAGGTGTCTTTAACATGTGTGCGCTACACTCCCCGATTGCTGATAGCGATATCGCATCAGAGAAAAGTGAGAGGGCCTTTTGTTACACTTGCTTGCCGTTCCCGATATCCGATAGTTATTCACTTTTTGGATCAGGGTAAACTAATGGGTCTTTTCGTTACGCATCCCTTGTTGTTGCGATATGCGATCTTGCGATTGCTTTATCGCAATAATAAAGAATTAAATATTTAGTTTGTAAGACCAATTTATATTTATTCAAAAGGTTTATAATGTATTTCTTCTTTCGGGCCTTTTGATGAAGGACGAGTTGACACCAATTTTATTCATAAATCTAGAAAGGGACACATTTCATATTATAGTTAAAGATAAAATTTTATGAAATGGGGGGTTGTTGTACAACACAACACTTTCATGGAAATGGGGCAATAAACCCACCTTTGATATCCCTTTCATTGACATGTGGTGATAAATTCCCTCCTTTACAAATTCATTAAATCTTAGAGTGAATATCACCCTCACATTTGACTCATTGAGATATTTTTGACAATTTATTTTTTTATTATCAAAAACCGACTCCCAAATCAATAGTTATTGTGATTTAAATTTTGACCCATATTAACCTTTCATGCCCACGTGTATTTATATTCCACACATCACTTGGCATGTTATCTTATCAATGGGTCCCTCCAAGTGGTACCCTTAGTGCATTTGAAAACAAAAACCTATTATTATGAGAATTCGATTATTCTGGAAATGCAAATGAAATGCTTACCAAACCCACCAATATACCATTAAACACTTGAATGTTGAGCTTGATTGTGAACTTGAATCACATTTAGGCTTAAGGTTGTCAAACATTCACTACACTTTTGAAAGATCGAACCCATGGACCCCTGAACTTATGGAGTAGTTTGGTCCTACACCACATTTAGGCCATTTGACCACTTAGACCCTTCATCCAATTGAGATAGTGAGGCCACTCGAGCCCTCAATTATTCAAGCCACTTCAACCCTTAGTCATTTGAGTGAATCACCATGATTACAATTTTAAATGAACGTGAACTCCCAAACCATTTAAACTAGTATAAAAATGATGATTTCTACCTTATATACTCAAGAGGACTTTCTATGCTTTTTCTACAACATTCTTAGGGATTTGAACAAGGTTCTTCTGAGAGCCTAGTCATCCTGAAAAACTTGCTTAAACAAGGAAACTCATTCCCCCATGCAATCAAGATAAATTTAACATAAAAACATTAATAGATAGAAACATTCTGAATGTATTAATGCATACACACACTTAGGAATTATCACAGCCAAACTATGGCTACAAACTCATGATTTATATCAAATGATCCCACATACTCGTATCATGCAGATATGGTTATTTCACTAGCTTGTCTCAACATTTTAGTAGGATGGAAAATAAAAATAAGTTAAATAAAATAAATGGTTATATAATATCACAACAAGCCTCAAATGATAATGCATCAAATGATAGCAGGGTACAATGGTTCTTAGCAATTTTCAAATAAGTATGAGATCCCTATGTTTAAATATGTTGTTTACAACTGCATGTTACATGTTTTCGATATATTTAACAAAATCCCTATAATGGCAAGTAGGGATATGATTAAGGGCTCGTTTAACCCAAAACCACCCACACTAAAACCATTTAGAGAAATCATGAGGTTACTCGAAACCGTAGGCAAAAGTACGACAAAGGGAAGATATACCTCTAAAATCACTTTCCAACACATCCGAATTGAAGTAAGCCACCAACAATTCAAATACATGCATCTGCTCTATAATACGTAGATATAAGATGAATAAAATCAAACCCAAACATTCTCCAACGTGGATTGGGGAAGAAATAAAGATATTTTGGTCTAATAGAACCTCACTATGGCTTGAATCTTGGAGCAGGTTGGTGATGATTGCACCTTACTCCCACTATGTTACTTAGCGAGCTTTTGCCACCCCATAACTATGACCTGACATTTATAATGAATATCCATTGGTTGTAAGGAACAATTCCGCTAGCCCTTCCCATGCAACACCATGCCTTGTGGTTGACAGATGTCACTAAAGGTGTTTCCTGCAAACAATTTTTATTTTGTTCATAGATCACATCCCCATCTAGTATGTGAGGATATTAAGTTTGTTTAAGAATCAAAATATAAATTTTTAGAAAACAGAAAATATAATCTCATCAAAAATTGTATAACATAATTGTGCTAAAACAACCAAAACTTTAAATAAATATAGTGAGTTTATTTAAATAAAAAGCATTAAAATCTTCTTTTATCAATGTGTTCTTGGTTATAATTTTTATCCATATAAATATATTGTGATTTTAAATTTAAAAAGTACACAACCAAAGCAATCTAACGGGGCAGATGAGACCTAATTAACTACCCTATTGAATAAGGAGGAGGTGGCTTCGCATGCCCACCATGCACAAAATGTGTGGCATAAATACCATGCACAAGTGTTTTCAAAACTACCTTGAAATTCACTTTGTTATTCTCCAAATTTGGAATCGTTTGAATGAGTGGGGATCATCTGGGGGATTTTCTCATTGGGCATGGAAAGGACGTTTCTTCCATGCAACCCTTTCTCTCTTTAGTATGTTTTACATACACTTCAACTCCTAGGCACCATTCGACATGGGAGGATAATGCTCGACAAGGGAGGATAGACATCTCTTGCAAGAAGGCTTGTTAGAAGTCATTGAGATAGGAATTTATAGCTACTAGACCAATTATGAGCTACAGACACATTAAAAAACTTTAAAATTATCTTCACGGTAATTCTAGGTGATTAAAATCTCTAGTGTAGCTTAGTTGGTTCCCTTAGCTTGAGCTTAGTTTTCTCTAGGTTTGTTATTTTCTTGGGTGGATGAACATAATGTTATTTCACACCTTGATTGTCTCCCCTCTAGGTGGTGCCCTTTATATCTTTTCTAGAAGTGTAAGCAAGTTGAGTGGTATTAAAAGAGTGTGGTTAGTAGTGGTTCGTCTGAGTGGAGACTGAGTGGGGATATTTATAAATCAAATATATTTAGTTCCCTCTTCACAAGTGTAGATCATCTTTAATAGTGGGGAGTATTATGCCTACATAAAGTGCTCATAGTCATGAGGTGAAGGGTCAACATAGAAAATCCAAACATGGCTAGCCTTCCCATTCCCATGCTAACTCAAATTCCCAAGAGGCCACTATCTTTCATGACATGTAGGATGGAGCGAATTTTGCATTGAGAGAGGCTATCGTTCTAACACTTTGAGCTTATTAGAGAAGTTTCCCATTGTTACCTTGATCGAGACACCATTTTTGCAAGGAGAAGACAATGTATCCTCTTTGTCACCTTACACAATTAATTAAAGAGGTTTTTGGGAATTTCCTCAATGAGGACCATGATAATTGTTGAGCCAGAGTTTTTTGGGAATTAACAACCTCAGGTTTGTTCAAACGTAAGAGGTTTTGACACTATATATGGAACATGAAATGTGTCATTCTTTCATTGATGTGAAGG
This sequence comes from Pinus taeda, assembly GCA_000404065.3. Classification (NCBI taxonomy): domain Eukaryota; kingdom Viridiplantae; phylum Streptophyta; class Pinopsida; order Pinales; family Pinaceae; genus Pinus; species Pinus taeda. The sequence goes on along the minus strand of APFE031413989.1, from coordinate 8,808 downwards.
AACGAAGTGAATATGATGAAATCAAACACTAGCATAATTTGAGAATGTGAAAGTTGCATTGAAAATGGAACCTAGTCTATGGAGTGGAGATAATAGTGCTTTAAATAGAAACCCTAGTTGAAGAATAACGAAAATAAACTAATATAACATGCATTGATATAATTCATAGAATGCATTATTTACTTCATGTGGCAATGAAGGAAATCATTATTGTGCTATCCAATTCATAAATATGTCCATTAACCCAAATATTGAGACATGTTGGTGGGGTAAAAAGACAAATATTAAGTGGTCCTTGGTGTTGGCATTATGGCTAAAGTGTTGTCCATGATGGCAACCCATTCAAGTGATAGATCACAGTACTTCAAGTCAGCAGCAGAGATTGATGATCAGCTATCAAATATTGAAGAAAATAAGGGGTACGCAGGTACACCTTACATAAGGTGCGTACACGCGCAGGTCGGTGTTACATAAAATGCGTACATACCCGCAGTTATCCCGTTCAGGAGGTGCGTATCCCAGTGCCTTCACATTCAAGCAAAGAAAAGCACACGTGGGTCTTTATGTTTTACACTTTGTTTTTTAGCCGACGTTTTGTGTATTATGGTGTCGGCCTGTGGTATTAATCCATGATTTAAGGAAGAGCTTTACTATATAAAGCAAAGGAGATCATTTGGCTTATGTATGTTTTTGGTTGAATATCTTATGAGGGCAAGATCTGGTATAGATCTAAATAAGGCGAATCTACTAATGGACTAAGATCTCTTCGGTGCATGTTCAGATTTGTAGATATGACTGTCTGGGTTCTTTCTGAAGTCTTGAAATCATCTATGCCCGAAGGTACACAGGTACAGTGAGAGAAAAGTGCGTACATACGCAGGAACGAAGCGTTTCAGGTGCGCCTGTGCGCAGGCACAGAAGGGTTCCAGGTGCGCTGGTACGCAGGTACAGAAGGGTTGCAGGTGCGCCCGTACGCAGGCACAAAAGGGTCTCAGGTGCGCCGGTACGTAGGTACAGAAGGGTTGCAGGTGCACCCTTACACAGGCACAGAAGGGTTTCAGGTGCGGAGGAACGCAGGCAGTTCAATGGACTCAGAGCGAGGTACGCAGGCTAGCAGTTGAGCAGGATGCATACGTAAGCAGGCGAGCAGTTGAGCAGGGTGCGTACTGTAAGCAGGCAAGCAGTTGAGCAGGGTGAGTACTGTAAGCAGGCAAGCAGTTGAGTAGGGTGCTTACGTAAGCAGGCGAGCAGTTGAGCAGGGTGCTTACTTCTCTTAAAATCTTTGTTTATCATTGTTGTGTTTTGGGTTTGGTCCTATTATTGTTGATCTGGTTACTACAGTTGACTGGGTGATTCTCTTATACTTGATGATCATTTGATGCTTAGGGATCCAGTTTCGAAATTTATGAAAAGTGGTCCTTGTAAGAAAAGAAGTAGGGGGTTGTAGCTCCCTTCCAGGAGAAACTTGGAAACGAGAGAGAGTTGTATCTCTCTGCAGGTTGCAGCCTGCGTACTGGTAAAGGACTGCACCAGTACAAAACCATTGTAAAAGGAGTTTCTAATTTGAAAGAAGAGAGAGACATATTGCAGCAGGTGGTTTTCACCCACATTGGGTTTCCACCTTATATCTGGTGTTCTTTGATGTGACTGTCTGATTTTCTTGTTCATGCTCATTATTTATGGTATTGGTATGCAAAAATAATTCAAAGTATAAATAAGAAAGATTTGGTAAAAGAATTAGATAATACTGATTCACCCCCCCTCTCAGTATCATTGTCAACAATTGGTATCAGAGCAGGTCCTTCAGAGAAGCTTGATCGCTTGAAGGTAGATCATTCATCATGAGCAACTACGAGAGAGAAGCATCAATCAGGCCACCAGTTTTTGATGGGACAAACTTCAATTATTGGAAGGTAAGAGTTACTGCCTATCTTCAATCTCTTGGTACAAAAG